>VZTD01000571.1:0-80359 GCA_013397725.1 Rhagologus leucostigma
AAAGATGAAGATTTAACCAAAACTTACATATAACTCACCATTTCCCTAAATACTATTCACATTTACCTGGAAAACCATTTACTGCATCTCTACTATAAATGGCATGTTTTTCGCAGCTGAATGTTAGGTAGAAATACAGACTCTAATTTAGCTCAAACTTTCCAGCCTTGCCCAAGTACAGTTCCATGTGCACTCTACATTTCCATTTTATGTCTATACATCAAATGTAAAAGCAAGTACATAATGCATTCAGTTCTCTTTCATTTTTTAAACCAAAATAAAAAAAAAACAAAGCCAGACTCCAACCCGGTCACTCTTGGAGATGTGCTCATCAGAGAGCCACATTTCCTCCATTTTTTGACTCTTTCCTCTCTCCCATTGATAACCCTTCCTATTGTTTTCAAAATCCTTTCACAGTGATTTCACCATTGAATTGAGATGTCATCAGTACTGGTACCAAATACCTCCCCTGACAGAACCATATTCTACCTTTCCTATGCATCACTCAGGCCTTGTTTGCCAAAGAGTCACACCAAATACTCACACTGAATTCTGAACCATTGGTCAGCAAGTACCTTGTAACCCAAGAAAGCCCCTGCTCACAGTCAGCACTCCATGTTTCCAGAAAATGAAATTGCACTGAGCAATAATACACTGGTCTGTATCAGCACAGCTCACTAAATGGCCCAGGTATTCTGCCTAACGGCATCACCTCTCCCATTTACCCAACCATTCATTTTTCTTATCCACAATACAAGTCATTAAAATGTTACCATTGTTTCCAGTTACACAGTGAACATAAACAGGTGCTCTGCTGGCCTGGGCAGAGCATCCTGTTTCCCCACACACCCCCCTGCTCTGAGCTCTCTTAGCCAGCTCTTCATGCATTTTATAGAGAATAAAGAACAGGAGGAGCTTCAGCTTTGTCAGTTAGGAAATCATGTGGTGTTTCGATTCTACAAACATTTACAAAACATTTTTTAACCTTGAATTATTAGAATTTACTCCCACGTCCATGGCATTTTAAAAATACTTTCTTTGTAACATCAAGTATTGCTACTGTCTCTATAATTCATAAACTGATAAAGGGCAGTGCTACAAAGAGTTTCTAAACCAAACGCCAGTGACACTGGTGCACCTTCATTTTAAAAGCATTTGATTTTGCTGTTGTAATGACACTTAAACCAGATTACTCAAAAGAACTCTGGAACCAGGAGATGGCAAACAGTCTGCCCGATATGAACCTTGGATAAAAGCATCTATTTAATTCTTAAGGTTGGTTAATTTTTCAAACTCCTATTTAAAATACCTCCTTACTTATTTATTGGTTTATGTTTAGGGAATGTTATCCTCAAAGACAATTTTGAATTTGTAATATTAAATTCTATAGACAGATTATAACTCTGTAGGATTCCTCCGTAGGGACAGTGCAAGCTCCAAGAACCCAAATCCAGATTAATACGTAGAACACTAAGAACACCACATCCTTGGCTGGGCAGAGGTAGAAAAATCCCAGAGCACAAGCCTTGTGCAAGCAGCACCATGCAGCATAGCATTGCTGAGAAAATCCAGGCTACAACAGCGACAGCTCCCAGAAGGAAGTTAGTGCTACCCTCATGCAAATCCAGGGAAAACCATGCTATTGTCTCCGGTGACAGCTCGCATCCACACCCCTGTATTGGCACCAGTCCTGTCTCAGATACAAGTAAATGCAGTTGCTAGACTATAACACTTGAAAAAACCCATCAGGGACATCCTTTTGGTTCTTCCTCATTAAACCGCTTCTTGAATCCTGCAATTTTTGAAATTACTTTGAAATTACACTCTCACTACCTTATTTATATAACCACAAGCTCTCCACTTCTTTTTTTGTCCCTTGTTCCTGATGTGGAGAGACCTTTTGTAAAGCTCAATTTCATTTTAAAAGTTGACATACACGTCCATGGTAACCATATGTCTTTTCAGCACCTTGGCTTACATCTTGTGAACCCTTGGGATCATTCTGTAAATGACAGCAGAGTTTGAGTGTACAAGTTATACCCTTTTCTGGGACAAATACTTGGAACACGTGACAATTGTGACACCTTATGGCTGTTCCTGTAACAACCTTGAACATTTTAAGGGTAAACAGGTGGAAAAAAACAGAGTTAGGGGTTTTAAGTTCTGGTTTGGTCACAGGGTGTGAGTAACTCACCCACCGCCACAGCCCTGTTTGCACAAGTTCCTCGGGACAGGCGATCCCACCAAAACCAGTTTATGCCTCAAGCGTCTCCTCAGGCCTCCTTCCACCAAGAGGCTGCTCTGCAGAGTGCCCTGAAAGAGCAGTCACCCCAAAAGTGCCCAGTAAGCCACTGTTACCATAGCAACAGACTATGACCCCAAACATTCCTAGGAGAGCCAGGGACAGCATCAGAGTTAACCCACTACTCCCACAGCAATATAAATGGGTTGGTGCCTCCAGGACTCCTCGTTACGGACTTGAATAAATCCAGTCCAACCTCTCTTCAGGAGGTCTTGCCCATAAACAAAAAAAAAAAAAACATTATACAGAAATTAACATGCAAAATATCACAACAATACTCATTTTCCACAAAATTTCCAGCAGGGATTTAAGACCTCTTGCCAGTCCCCCCAAGAATACTACAAATACCCCACCTGACCCTCAGGATATGAACTTATCCATAATGTTATGCAGGTGGCTCTTACCATTAGCCAGAATGTCTCCATCTGACTTAACCAATTAAGCTAGGTTTTCTCCTATAAGACCCTCCACTGGAGACTAGGGCAGCTTGAAGAAAGGTGTTACAGCTTGAACAGGTCACTCTCCCTTTTAAGGCTAAGTTGGAGACAGTCTCTTGAAAGAAGTGATTTCATGTTGTCTTTGTCAGGCTTTTTCTAAGATATCTGAAATTTTATTTAGCTTCATAGAATTATTTATGTTGGAAAAGACCCTTAAGATCATTAAGTCTATCACTAAACTATGTCCTGAAGTGCTACATCTACACACTTTTCATATCTTTCCAGGGAAGGTGACTCCACTTCTCTGGGCATCTTGTTCCAGCGGGGAAATTCTTCCTAATATGTAATCTAAACCTTCTTTGGCACATTTCGAGTCTGCTTTCTCGTCCTATTGCAGTTTTTTGGGGGGGAGAAGAGATGAATGCCCCTGTGACTGCAACCTCTCTACCTCTCTTCATGTAGTTGCAGAGAGTGATAAGGTTCCCTGAGCCCTTTTTTTTTTTTTTCCAGGCTAAATATTCCCAATTTAAAGAATCTTTGTCAGAGGGCTAGATCCTGAAAGTGTTGTTTCACCAGCTAAATGTGAAAACATGTAGCTGGGGAGATGAAGAAGATGAAATGAGTGTCCTTGCTTGTATTATTCATACGCAACAAAAATACCCAGGTGAGTAGGAGTTACAACTCTACCGCTGGTTTGTGACAGAGGAGGAAGGATCTGGAAACTGCTTCTTGTTCCAATTTGGATGCAAGCAGCAGTTCTTTGGCAGTGCTTTTGTAGGTTCATACTTGACTTTCTCAGCAGAAATGTATGGCTTGGTTTTTGTTTGTGGGGGAAGAACAGGAAAATGTATTAAACTCGGCCTATTTTAATTGTGGAAGATGCACACGTACCATAATGAAACAAAATGTTAGTAAAGCCCTATGAGCTCTTGGACTCCCCAGCTGTCATTTATTCAATTACTCATAAAGCAAGTAATGTTTGTAAGAACTAAAGTAGCGATCTTAATTTTTGAGGTATAGCAAAGGAGGTGGAAAAAAGTCAAGAAGCTTGAGTTATGTTAAGCCTGATATTTCTGTGGTTACTCATGATTTTTAAATGAAATATTGTAGACAGTACTGACTTGTGTTTGCTCATATTCTAGCCTCAGCTAGTTCTAAATCAAATGCTGGATATAAATTAGAACCAAGTTGCATAAATTTCTAGAAACTAGAAATAAAATACTGTTCTTCAGGCTTAGATGGAATAATCTTTTAATTATGTGTTTTATTTATGATAATCTTCATGTTCTCTATTTTTTTTCAGATCACAATGAAAGGAGGCAACAATATGGGAATAATTTTTCCTTTAAATTGGAAGATACAATGGATTATGCCACAAATGAAATAAATTTCACTGGAGAAGAAAACATTACTGCCTGGCTCGTCATACAGTGGAATCACAGTGACTTTAGCAGGAGCATGACTGACATAAGGCAGCAAGTTGTCCCAATAGCTCGAACAAAATAGGCTCATTTGTAGGCTAAATTCCTCCTGTGTCAGGCTCCCACCACTGTGTGCTACTGCATCTTTGCTGATGGATCAAGGAATCGTTATTTATTACAAATCTCACCCAGTGTAACCAAGTATGCCTGTTCATCAGGTAACCTCTTAGACCTTCCCTCATCTCGCGCTTCTTTGTGACTCTGAGCCTAAAAACAAAATCTGAAATTGTTTTCCAGTATTATGCAGACTATGTAGAATCCAAACTGAAGAACCAAAGCATTCCATCCTTTCCGAGCATACAAGCAGTGACGTGTGCCAAATGGCTGGTATGGCTATTAGCAAGGCACTGTGAATCCCAGAATGTTCTGAGCTGGGAGACCTACTAGGATGACAGAATCACAGAATTGTTAGGGTTGGAAGGGATCTCAGGAGATTACCCAGTCCAACACCCCTGCCAAGACAGGGTCACCTGGAGCAGGTGACACAGGGACACATCGAGGTGGGTTTGGAATGTGTCCAGAGAGGCAGACTCCACACCCTTCCTGGGCAGCTGTACCCATGCTCTGCCATCCTCAACGTAAAAAAGCTCTTCCTTTTGTTGAGGTAAAACTTCTTGTGTTTTACTTTATGGCCATAAATATGGATCATCACGTTCCAACTCTTAGCCTGGCACAGGACATCCTCACAAACCCACCCTGTGCCTGCAGGGCATTGTCCCAACACACCTTGAACTCTGTCAGGCTTGGGGCTGTGACCACTTCCCTGGGGAGAGATGACCATGGCTGAGTCAGGATTTATTTATCACTTGACGGTTGATTGAGCCTGGGAGATGCTGTTTTTCTCCCTGACATTTAATTGTCTGTTTTGTGTGTCCTTTAGGATGCAACAGATTCTAAGTGTGTCGAAAATCATGCTGCAAAAAGCCAGTGTCCACGAAGGAGACAGAGGAGTCCTGCAACAATCAATTTTACTCTAATAAAGGGAGAGAGCCGACTGGGCCATACCCCTCTGGGGGTCTCTCCCGAGTTTCTGGAGCACGCAGCCCCCTATCCTAAACTCCCGGCCGCATGTTGCCTTCTGTCCCTTCCCCTTTGGCCAAGGCACTAGGAAGGCACAGCCTTCCCGAACCCCCTACTGCAAACTCCCCCTTGAACATGTATCCTCCCCACATCACGCATCGCGTGACCATTAAAACTAGCTTTAAGCCCACCCTGGACGGAGAAGCTAATACTCGTAAGTCCATTAATGCGCATTTTTCCTAGAGTTCAAAGGCTCAGACTGTGCTCGGTTCGGCAACAAACTTGACCCGCACACCCACCCTTCCAGAACCTGACGGGTCCTTTCAGATCGAGTCGTTTGTGAGGACACTCACAGCCCTTTCTCCTACCCTAAGGAAACCACCGCCTTTAACAAGCAGCGAAACATCCCCTTCCCTCACGCAGCTCCCGCTCTCCCGCCACGGAACACCACGGGCCGCGTGACGTCACGCCGCTCGCCCCACCCCGTGACGTCACCTCAGTCCGCCCCTCCGTGAGCTCGCGCGGCGCGCGCTGCCTGCCGGGACGCGATTGGCCGGCCCGCGGCGCGTTCCCATCGTGCCCCGCGGGACCCGTTGCGCCTCCCCCGCGGCGGCGGCGCGGCCCGAGCCCGTCCCGGCCCTTCCCGGCCCTTCCCGGCCCGTCCCCGAGCCCCGGCGGGAGCCGCCCCGCCCCGCCATGCCCCCCAAGAAGCAGCAGCAGCCGGCGGGGGGCAGCAAGAAGGCGGACCAGAAGAAGAAGGAGAAGATCATCGAGGTGAGGAGGCCCAGGCCGCCGCTCTCCCGCCGCGGCCTCTCACTGGGCCCTGCCGCTCCCTGCGGCATCCCGGCTGAAGCGGCCGAGGAAAGGATCACAGAGCCAAAACCTCTCTGTTCCCGGGGAGGTGTCGGGTTCGCTGCGCTGCTTGGACCCAGATTTAGGTGTTCAGCCGGGACGTTGCCAGGCCCGAGCTGTGTTGGGGCTGACCGTGGTCTGACAACACTGCTCTGCTGTGTTTTTCCCTTGCCCTTTCTCATATTCATCCTGGTGTCCTGTGTGTCCGTGTATTCCCAGAGTCCGATTCGCTGGGGTGTAGGTTTGTGCTTTTGGGGGTAGGACCAGATGATTCCCAGAGATCCCTTCCCACCGTAATAATTGGTTGGTTCCTCACTCAGTTTCGCGGGGGGTTTTGTTACAATTTGACCCGTGTGACCAGATTGAAAAAAACAACTGCTAGAGGAGTACGTCTGTTTGTGTATGCTGTGTGTGTGAATTTATGCTGAGAGTCCAAGCGGAGTAGTTACAGAAATTTAAATATTTGCCTGAGTTTTTGGCAAGAGAGATGATGCTCAGCTGTTCAGGTGACATACTCGTGTAATGTGAGTGTTCTTTTAAATCTGAGGCTGCAGAATGTTGTTTCTGTGTTTTTTGGAAAGGTCGGGTTAGAGCAGTTGGTCTTGTGTTCTCCTGGCATTGGAGCTCCTGAGGCTCTTGCTGAATGCAGCTGCCCCGAAAAAATTCTGCTTTTTATTACAAATAAATGTAGCTGAAAGGGGAAAAGCTTGCATCGATTGTTAACGATAATTTATTTTATAAACCAAATACATAGGATTATATGTTCCATGCTGTATTTACAGTGGAAATCAAGTGTGTAAATGATAGATTTTCTATCCCAACTAACTGTTTTGACTTCTCCAGTTAGTACCAAGTAACAGAGAAGCTGCTGTTCAGAGAGAACATGTTGTAAGTGAAAATGGCATGAGTCTGGAAGCTTGGAGCTGTTTATTTTGTAATTATTTTATAATATACTTTTGGATTGTTAGGGCTTCCAAAACCATATTTGATCTGAGCTATTATCACTGGATGAACATCTGTTACTTTTTCCTTCAAGGAAGAAAATGTTGTTATCAAATCAAAGGCATGGATAAGTTTTTAAGGCGGGTATTTCAGTTACAAAAAATAATTTCTGCCTCGGGTACTCATGTGAAAGTGAGCTGTATTTTTTTTTTTTTGGTGAGAAATTTTTCATAGATTTGGTATAGAAACTTCACCTTAACAATAAAGCTGAAGATACAGAAGAAGAATTGGTTTAGGCGGTAAACAGAAATTTCTGACAGTGGAGTATAGGAAGTAGAGACACCTGTCCAGACTTGATGTAGGGTAAAAACTTAAGTTCAAATTAGTACAGTTAGAAAATGAAAAGCTTCCAATACTTGAAAATAGAAAGTAATATGTCACATGTGGTAATAGTCATCTGTATAATATACATCACATTTCTATCTGAATAGTTGAAGATAGAAGTAATAAGTGATTTCAGGTTGATAGAAGAGAAACCGGGAGTCGTTATGGCTAGTCAGTTGTCCTGTTTTCCTCAGATGTTCCTTGGGTAGTCTCCAAAAACATCTTGTCCTGTTGCTTTGAGAGGCCCGAGAACGCTGTGTGTACATGGTCACACTGATACTGGGGCACGAGGAGGTTTGGTGATAAAAACAAGAGCTCACACAAGGGCCACATTTAGGAGGTTCTGGTGAAAAGCCACTTCTGAAGATGATACAAGGAATCTAAATTTTGTCCATGCTGTGTCTTGGATTGCTTGTGTTGCTAGAGGAAATAATCCGTGTTTTACTGGAAGCCTAAGAGGAGTGGCAAGGGTGGGGGTTTTGTTGTTTTGGTTTTTTTTAATTAATATGGCTGTGTTTGTGTCTTGGTTTAGGACAAAACATTTGGCCTTAAGAATAAAAAAGGTGCAAAGCAGCAGAAATTTATCAAGGCTGTGACTCACCAGGTTAAGTTTGGTCAGCAGAATCCACGTCAGGTAAGCATTTATTGTGGAATGTTTTCGCACTGCATAGTCAAATTGTCTTTCACTGTACACACAGATGGTCATGTACTGAAGGAGAAGGAAGTTGAGCTGTTCCTTGCCTCATGTGACTGACACAGATCTAACTAACAGTTGTCTTGCAAAGCTTGTCTAGCTGTAAATTATGTACCTATGTAAAGGTAATACAGAGTATGGGCGTTTTTTGGTTTTTAGTTTGTTGTTTGGTTGGCTTTTGTTGTGAAAAAACAACGGCATCCCATCCAAACTCAGTCAGGGTGAGCGTTTGTCTCAATAGTATTCTGATAGTAGCATAGGTAAGTTTAAGATATATCTGAAATTAAATTGTTATACTGGCTGTCAGCAAAGTAGAGTTGCACCTTCTTTCTCTTTTTTCTGTTTAATTCCCACCTTATTTGAGAAATAGTGAGAAATTAAAATTAACAATAGTTGTTACTAAAACTGGAATTGAAAGAAGATAAAAGTATAAACCTATATATTCTCATTCTTCTACTTACAGAAGTATTTATTACAATTTTAAGTGGACACAAGTCTTTCAAGTCTCCATCTATTTGGTGAACTCTTTGGTCAAAAAAACTGAAATTTTGAGCCACTGTCTGCAACTTGGCTCTTCCATATGATGAAATGAGATACAGTGTTTACATTATGCTTAATCAGAAAGCAGGGATTTAATGTAAATGATCCAGGTCTCTAATTCCTACAGTGCTAGGAAAGCTAGCTGTTAAATATTTACACAGTTTTCTGTTCTATGAATAAGCCTGTAGAATAATTACACTTGCATTAGCTCAATTCATGATGTCGTGATGCATTCCTTGCTAACAAGGATGAACTAGCATGGCAAGCCCAACTTGAAAAGTAAAGTTGATATTTGGGTCATTAAATCTAATAGTTTTTTGTTGCAGAAAAGATTCCTTGATGTCACTTCCAAAACATTGGTGTTACTCAAACAGTTCTGAAACTTGTGTGTGAAATCCCTGGATCTGTGGCATGTATACAAATACCAGTGTGTAAAAGAGCCAGCCTAAAATAATGTTATTTCTCAAATGCTGGTAGCTGTTGACTCTTGGATGTCAGGACCAAATGTTTAAACCTGATTATACGTCTCTTACCTTATAAAATAGCTTTCAGTTAGGATTGTCCCTGAGAAAGAAGTTTTTAAAGCGATTTTCCTTGTGTCATGAGATGAAAATGGAAATGCTGTCAAAGTTTTGGCTTTGGTGGTGGGTGTTTTTTTGTTTTGCTCCTTTTTTGATTTATTGTTGTTTCTTTGATTTTGGGGACTTTTGTTTGTTTTTTGTTGGTTTGTTGGGGGTTTTTTAAGACAAGCTTCATTTTCAAGCTTTCAGAGCTTTGAAGAGAAACAAAAGCATTCTTAAAGTACTACTTTATGTAGTTGACGTATGTGAGTCTGCATGTTATTCAAAATAGCATTTGTGAACTTTTAGTATGGAAACTAGCCAAACTGCTAATTCCTTTCTAAAACAATTCGGTGTATTTTTTCCAAATTCAGCATAAGAACAAAGCTCCTTTTTTAATATTACGCTGTATTTTAGAAAATAGTACCCCGCATACTTGTTTGTGGTGTTAGTCTCACTAGCTTCCCGTAAGGGTAAGAGTCAAATAAACCCAGAATCCTTAAGGGTAGAGAAGACCTCTAAAATCATTGAGTCCAGCCATTAACCCAGCACTGCCTGTTCACCACTAAACCATGTTCCCAAGTGCCACATCTACACATTTTTGAACATCCTTCCAGGGATGGTGAGTCAACCAATGCTTGACCCACCCTGTCAGTGACGAAATTTTCCCTAAAATCTCATCTAAGCATTGTCTGGGGTAACTTGAGACCATTGCCTCTTTTCCTGTCGCTTGTTACTTTGAAGAAGAGATGGATTCCCACCTTGCTAAAACCTCCTTTCATGTCTGATCTAAGAATGTTTTTCCCATGTCCTCTTTCATGTGTTTTCATCCCACTTTTGTATAGATACACACCTGCTCTGGCTTATCTAAAAAAGGTGAGGCAGAGTCAGGTATTTTTTTCCTTATACATGAAGTTTTCCTTCCCTAGATAAGCTTGTTTTCCTGGGCCTTAGTTAAGCAATCAAACATTCATATGTTGAGTTGATCCAAGCTGAAATAATGTTCTAAAAGCACTTCCAAATTCTGGGGACAGATTTCCTGGAATTGCGACCTGCACAGATGAGAAGAGAGAGCAAAGCAGCATGTAGGGGACTTAAGGGAGGCTTTTTTTGTGCAGATCTGGAAGTAGCTGCACTGAGTAGTTGCACTGTGAAAGAACGAGTGGTTTCAATGCCTCTCGTTGGCTTTCCTACCTGTAAAGGTGCAGTAGGGGTCACTGTGGCACTAAAGGTACCTGCCAGCATCTCTCCTCTCTGGGAGATTTGCAGTCCCTCCTGTGGAACAGGTCAGTGCCAATAAAGGTCACTAGCTGCACACACTAGAGCAACAATTGTAAGCCTTCCAGGCATCACAGGTTGTTTCCTTCCTGCCCTTGTAAACTAATTCCGAGTGATTGGCTATTTTAATGTGCGGTTCGTGTGAAGTGAGTCCTGGCATTCTGATTTTATATTTATAACTTTTAATTTGGGGTCATTATAGGCTGCTCAATCAGAAAGCGAGAAGAAATTAAAGAAAGAAGACAAGAAAAAGGAATTACAAGAATTAAATGAGCTCTTCAAGCCTGTGGTTGCTGCACAGAAAATTAGCAAAGGTGTGACTAACTGATTTATCTTCATTTATGTTCTCTTATTCATGTAACTACTTAAGGTAAAATAACCCTTCAAAAACATTAGTTGATATTTTAATGAGATAGATGTGACTATTTCCTTCTCCTGTTGTGCCAAGTATTTTGTCAGTCATGATTTGACATTTTTTTGGGAAGTCCTCTGGGTTCAGTAGATTATTAGAATATCAAAAGCTACATTGATGTTGTCAGCACAGCTGAAGATACTTGGCTGTGTTCTGATTCATCAATGAGATGCTTCTGGGTGTGTAGCATGATTTTTGTGTGTGTGTGATAGTATTTGTTTAAAACAGCCTGTCCTCCCAGGGAAGTGTGAAGATCCAGAGAAAGAATGTAAGATCATAACTACTGTCTTAACAGAAGACTTATACTCGAATCAGAACAGTAAATACTTTCCAGTTACTTGTGTCTGACCTCATAATTAGCAGTAGGACTTGGATTTGGTCTCTCTTGAGCTTGGTTATTGAATGAACAAATTTTGTGATGTTACTAAGTTTTTACTTACCAGTCTTCTGGAGCTTATGGGCAATAATTTTTGACAAAAGAAGTGTGATTTCCATATGTTTAAAGCAAACCTGATATTTACACATTGTGGCACTGATCAGCAAAAAGGAAGGACACTTTCCTGTTTGTGATCTTCAGCTTTCTTTATCAGTTTTCTCTAAATCAAGCAGCTTTTGACTTTATTTCAGAAAACTAATATTACTCAGATTTTTAGATTACATTTTAAACAGGTGTTGCTGTACATATTCAAATCACTTTGAGTCAAACCAAAAGTGAAGCATCATGTGAAATCTGTAGCTTAAAATCTTACATGAGAACTTAATTAATATTACAAGTAAAGTATTTCTGTTTAGTCCTGTCTCATAAATACACTTATACCTGCTACTTTCATTGCTTTTCCTAATGACCTCCTAATGGTCAAATAATTCTTTAGTGGGATGATTTTTACTTAAACTGCAGTTAGGGTGGTTGGATAGTTCATACTAGAACAACAGTTGCTTATTTTGGGGTCTCTGATCAGCCATTTTCTTTCTGCTATTAAAAGAAGAAAGTGGTTTGAGTGAGTGTGGGTTAAGTTATTGTAATTTGTTGTAGTGCGTTGCGGATCTATTGGGGAAGGGCTGACATCCAGAAGATGCTTTACTGTGTACTAGAGGCAAGAATAGCTTCATGTATAGGGAAGAAGTTGCACGGAATGATCTCTCCTATGTATTGTAATGCATGAATTAATAATTTCCTCAGGCACACCGTATTGCTTTAAAAAGTTTAGTGGCAGCTCTGATACTTAGTGTAAATACCATGCAATAAAAGTAAATTTGGCATGTTCAGGACATGAATTATGTACTTATCATGAACGTTTTCAAATAACTTTTATTTTAAAAGCGTATTGTCATTTTCTGCATATCCTCGATATTTTTCCCAGAATTTCTAGTATATAATTTTTGTGTAGAAGTAGTATTAAAACATAAAAACTTTCTTCACTCAGGTGCTGACCCCAAATCTGTAGTTTGTGCTTTCTTCAAGCAAGGACAGTGCACTAAGGGAGACAAGTGCAAGTTTTCCCATGATTTATCACTGGAAAGGAAGTGTGAAAAACGAAGTGTCTACATTGATGCAAGAGATGAAGACCTTGAAAAAGGTATAATAATTGTAGAAAGTTACTGCTAAGCTATTCTGATTCTGAAACTGGAATTTCAAGATGAAGAGTCTTCTGTATTGTGGTTATGATGCTGAAGAACAGTGAGTAAGGCAACCCATCCCACTACGTTCAAAGTTCTGAACAACACTGAAACTTTTTTCTGAGTGTGCTCTCAAGTGTTCTTTAGACCTTACCTAGAAAAAGAAGTATGACCTACTGATACTGAATGGTGGTTTTTGCAGTTGTGCAGTGTCACGTATTATGTCATACAAGCCACAAGTTGAACAGTACTTTACCTTTCTTACAGTTGCTGTTTCCCTCTTAAATTCTGTAGAAGGGAAGTGCAAAGGAGGAAGTGTAATGAGCAACCAGAGTTGCTTTCCAGAACTGCTACTAGTGTTTGGCCAAATGTGCACAGTTCTAGAATTAGGGATACTTGGGAATTTTTTTCTGTGACTTTCTCTCCCCAAATGACTTGTTGGCTAAATACTCTGGATTTTACTTGTGTTTAGCAGGGATTAGAGGTGTTATAGAACTTGTTTTTTTCACATTTCCTCACGTCTCAGTCTTTATTTGAATTTTAGCCTCTGTCATCCTAAATGTATATTATAGGATCCCGCAGATTCACTGCTATATTGTCATTGGTGATTTGCTTCTTTTGATGGAACCTTCTTTTGACTTTAACACAGATAATTGGGTATTATCTCTTTCAATCCTCAAGTTAGATTATCTTTATTTCTGGATGTTGCCTTCCAACTTTCTCTTTTATTCAGTTGTCTTGTTTTTCTTCTTTTCCCTTGTCCACACTCAGTACTGTACAGATGGAATGACATATTATTGAGTGTTTAACTGAAACACACTTTATGCATTTCACAATTAAAATTTCTAGGGCTTTTGAATTCATTGTCTTGTGATTGGCATAGGAGAGTTTGAAAACATTGTTTTAAGAACCTGAATTTGTTTTGAATTGTATAAGCTACTTAAAATATAAGAATTGCATATTAAAACTGTTACTGGGAAGAAAAGCAGCTTGCTTGCAATGGTTAGTATTTGGAATTTTTTGTGAGACCGTCTGCTGTCTTTTTCTAGATACAATGGACAACTGGGATGAGAAGAAGCTGGAAGAAGTGGTGAACAAGAAGCATGGTGAGGCGGAAAAGAAAAAACCCAAAACTCAAATAGTATGTCTTCTTTTCTTTTTTTTTTTCTTCTTTTTTTTTAAATTGAGCTGTACTAGAAGGAATTAAGTGCAGTCTGGCATTAGATGTGTTTATCATTATGTAAAAATCTGGAATGGAATAGTATAATAATAATATTCTGAGTAGACAGCTGGGCTGATAGTATTTCTAGTAATATACTGAAAACTTAAAAAACCAAAACCACAAAGAGAACCACAGCCCAGCAGCTCTTTTCAGTCCGTAAAGTGTTTTATGCTGTACATTACAAATGGGTAGTACGTGAAGTGCTAAAGGATTCAGTAGTATATCTAATGCATCCTAACTGCCTAGAAGATCCAAGTATTGTGATTAGTGAAGTCTGTTATTGCAGTGACTGCCATATATATTGACTTATTTATGTACTGGGTGATGTACAAGCATTATAAGTTTTTAAATTTTCTCCTTTAATTTGGAATTTACTAATTGAGAGTTACTTGTAATTCCTGGGCTCTAAGTTCAACAAGATTTTTTAGTTTTGCACTAAATGGCATAATGGGTTAATCCCTTTTTCATTCTTTGGGACTATTTCACCTCAATTTCAATACCAAGTATGTAAAAAGTCTGTTGATACTGCCTAAATTTGCAAAAGTTAAACATTGCTGTGGCTAAATACGAACTATTAATTGCTTGTTAAAGGTCCCAGAATGGCATCTTTACCTCAGAATCCAGAGCTGGAAGGTTTAACATGTGAGGCAGATGCAATTTATTTTGTTTAAAACTGTACCAATGTTGGTGAGCAGAAAGAGATGTGCTGCTGGTTTTACAGGAGTGCGTAGTTGCCAGTCTTCTGTCATCTTGTCTTTTTTAATTGGGATCATATTGAGGGAGAAAAAGCTGTTGACTACATGACTTTTAGATGGTTACACTTCTTTGTCTACTGTGTTTAGTAGCAATGAATTTCACATGTTGCTTCTGTTCTGAGCACAGCTGACTTGGGCTTGCTGACATGGAGTGTAAAATGCTGGGGATGGAAAGAAACATGGTGCTAACAACCATTGTTTTTATACAGGTCTGCAAATACTTCCTTGATGCTATTGAAAACAACAAATATGGGTGGTTTTGGGTCTGTCCAGGTGGAGGAGACAACTGCATGTATCGCCATGCTCTCCCTCCAGGCTTTGTATTAAAAAAAGACAAAAAGAAGGAAGAAAAGCAAGATGAAATTTCGTTAGAAGATCTAATAGAAAAAGAGGTAAAGTTGTCAGACAGGTACCTTTTAGTGGTAGTTGTTTTCATTACTCTGAAGAGACACGTAAAAAATTTGCTAATTTATAATAAAAAACTACTAGATGTTTTTAGAGCTGTATGAGCTAGGGCAAAGGATACATGCATTGATTCATGTTTTTGTTTAGAAACTATTACCTAGTGAATGGAATTAACTATAGCTGCATACTTAGTGCAGCTGTTGCTTACCCTTTTTTGGGAGGCTTCTGTTTCTTAACTGCCATTTCTCATTTATGCATTATGACTGCTTTTGTGTCTTTTCTCATCCCCTGCTCACTGTCTCCTTAGTTCTCCCTTAACTCTCTAAGAGGAAGCAACACCAAGAGCACGAGGCCTTCTCAAGGTGTTGCTGCTCTGCTTCTTTCTGTTGCCATTGCTTGGCAGTGTCACTTTGAGCAGAACTAAACTCTTGTCTTTTGTTTATTTCCTTCTCCACTTCCTATTAATTTTTATACCAACTCATCTCACTAACTGGGAAATCACATGTTGAGTCAAGTGTTAAGAGGATGATGTATGTTTAACAATGTAAGAATCAAGAGGGAATTGGAAAGAAATGTTTTCAATTAGTTTCTGGAAAAGAATAATTAAATCTCCAATATGTTGTAGCCTTTGGAAAGAGTTTCTAGCATTAATTAGTCTCTTTCCTTGACAGCGTGCTGCCTTAGGACCAAATGTTACCAAAATTACTCTAGAGTGTTTTATTGCATGGAAGAGAAGAAAAAGACAAGAAAAAATTGATAAGGCTGAGCAAGATATGGAGAGGAGGAAAGCAGATTTTAAAGCTGGCAAAGCATTGGTGGTAAGTTTTACAGTCCAATTCTTAATGTAAGAAGAGCAAGTAGATAAAGTTTTGTGATAAGGTAGCTGGCCTGAAATAGTTTTGCTTATTTTTGTGTGTCATCTTCTTTTCCTTGCTCTTTTGTGGTTTGTTTGTTTGGGTTTTTTTGTAAGCAGTATAAATTCCATGAAGTGATAACCGAAGGTTTCTTTTACTGTGAATAGATTAGTGGACGTGAAGTATTTGAGTTCCGGCCAGAGCTGGTTGATGCAGATGATGAAGAAGCAGATGACACCCATTATGTTCAAGGAGCAGGAGATGATGATGAGGTAAAAAACCAGGATTAAATCAAGGAATATTTCAAATGCATTCAAGTTTGAAAAATTTCAATTTGAGAGCCCTTACAATGAAATTAATAAGCTTGGTTCTTAATTTAATACTGCCACAGAGTATATTTTTTCAGAAGGTTCCTGTTGAAGGTGAAAAATGTTGTAGAAATATTGCAGAAGTGGGGATTTTTGTGGAAAAGTAATTCATGCAGAGCATCTTGGTTTATTTGCCAGATGGAAGACCCTGTGTGCATAAATGATGTAGATTTGAACCTGTATGTCCCCAAGGCAGTAGAGGAGACTGGTATTACAGTGGCTAGTCCAGAGCGATTCAGCACATACACTTCAGTAGAAAAAGATGGTAAGTTACTTTTTTTTCCAACATGTTTTTATAATTGATTATCCAGACCTGCATATTGACCAGGTACGTGCAATTTAGCCCATATAAGTCTGCATGAATTTCAAATAAAGTAGCTTCTTCAAAGTTTCAAAATTTGAAAGCATGTTTAGAAGGATTGTGAATTCAATTGGTGATTAAGAAACTTGTGATACTGAAGTGCCTAAGAATTATGTTTATTTTCAGATAATAAATTAAGTGAAGCTTCTGGTGGTGATATAAACAACAGCGAGCAAAATGATTTAGATGAAGATAATGATGGAGATGGGGAATTGGAAAATGGAGTAATTGATGCAGTTCCAGTTGATGAGAATCTCTTTACTGGAGAGGACTTGGATGAACTAGAAGAAGAACTAAACACTCTTGATTTAGAAGAATGAACTAAAAAGCTCCAGTGAGGAATTAAACCTATGTGACAAAGTGAAAACTGACTACGTTTTTTCTCCTTTTTGAATAGAATTCTTAAACAAGATGTTTATGGTTATGCAGCTGAATATGATGGGCACGTGATATACCAGGAATGTTTTCCTTCAATCTCATCTACTCCAGTCTTGACTATGCTCACAGTAAAACGTTCAGAGTAGTTCAGAATTACCCAACAGCTGAATTTGCAGACAGTGAGATTATAACTTTCAACTAAAAGTAGGAAGTGTAACTGCTTTGCCGGTATGCAAGTGGGCAATTTGACATCAGGTACAGTACAAAAATCCAAGTATACATTCTTCACAAAAACTGCATTTTTATTAGTGATTGTGTTGATTTAGAAACTGCCTGAAGTGGTTTTTAGGCAGGGTACTCTAATGGAGCTGGTGCAGATTATGCTTCTTTAAGTGGTGATTAGCTTTATTTGATCAGCTGGATACTGAAGATTGTGAACTGATACTTCATACAATACAGTACGGTGCCCTCTGTTTAAAATGTTTTAAACTTTCCCACCACCTTTTGCCAATAAATCTGTAAATAAAAATTATCAACTTTAAAATACCTGTGTTGATTTTTCTCTGCTAAGTTAGGATATCATACCAAACTGTTAAGAACTGGATTTTCTAATAGAATGGTAAATGTTTTTCTCTGCAGTCTTGATACAGAAGTGATGATGTTGGCTTCAGTTAAATTTGGGCTACCTGCAATTACAGGTTTTTTGTCTACTCTTGATGCAGTGTAAAATTCAGCAGCCGGCTTTTCTCCCCTGCTGTTCTTATTCCCTGCCCCACCATTAACTGATGTAATGCCTGCTGTACATCACTCACTGCTATTCCAGTCTCACTCTCTCCCCACTGTCTTTTGTAGATTAGTGAAGACTTCAGGCTCTGCAGAGCAGGGATGTTACAGTCCAAAACATGCCTGTCATCCCTTTGGTGTCCTCTTAAGTAACAGGAAGTTGTACAGGGGTAAGTTGCCTCAGGTGCTGTACCCTGCAGACTGCACTTAATTCAAGTCAGTGTGTCCTTTTCCAATGGATTGAGGTTCTGCCATAAAGATTTTTCAGCAGTGGTGCTTTTCCAGGGGGCTGTAGGCTGTGCCTCCTTGCCATAGTACTGCTGTACTAATGATACCCGTTGTATCGATTTTTCTAAAGCTCTTAAATCACTGCTTCCAGACCATTAAGAGTTGTGGCATTGTTAGTGAGCTTTCCCAAACTGCTTTTGGACGGTAATATTAGCTTTACTGGTTATTTCTGGCACTGCTGAATTGAATCTTGTATCTTGAATGCTATTTCTAAAATAGCAGACTTAGAATTTTTGACCTTTTTTGGGATCTTTGTGGAATTCGTTTTTTCCTGTAGGAACAAGAAGCAGTGCTTGGGAGAAAGAGGCCTACTGAAATTGACTTCTAAATGTAAGTGTTTAAGGAAAAGCTGCACTATCAGATACAAATATTTATTTATGCAGATTTTTCTCCTGTGGCCATAAATAAACAGAGTTGATGGACTATTGTATTATACGGGCCAGCAATAGGATACCTGGCTGTCAGGACACTTAAGAATGCAATTCATTTGAATGTATGTTGCATAATTTTTCAAAGTTGTATATTTTAAATGGGAATAAAAGTAATTTAATCATTATCAAGGATAAAAATGGCTTTCTATGTTTTGTGTCTTAGAGACTGGTTTATTGTATATAATGCTCATTTTGATAATAGTGATCTGTGTCACTGATGTAAATTGGTTAAATCTTTGCCAAAATTTTGTTCATGTTACTTGAATTTTACAGTGGAGGAATGACAGGGTGACTCATTACTTTCAGCTAATAAAACACTGATGGATAGGCAGAGAGTGACTGTGTGCCCTTTTGGCTCTAAAGGGATGGTTTTGGTGCACAACTCCTTTGTACAGGTGTCATTTAAACATTCAGACAGTCACCTTGCATAGCACCAAAATCCTTTGAACATCCATAAGTTAGCTGAAGAAAACCTGGTTTTCCTAGGCAGTAGTTGTTGACAGATGACTTCACAGGGGCAGGAAACAATAGCTGACTGTCCCTGTTTTCACTCTTTTTCCTCTCAGCTTAGTCTGGCACAGCTCCTGGCTGGGCTTGCTCTGCCCAGATTTCCAAACATGAACGCAGGGTGACTGCTCTTAAGGAGCCGTTTGTCAGGGTAGCATTCAGACTTCTGAAGGGGGGGAACCGTATGCTGCTATGTGTTCCTTCTGCTTTCACATGGGCTGGATTATAACCTCCTAAAGGTTCTTAATCTTCTCATTTGAAGAACCTTGGATTTGTAGCTAATAGGGTTTCAGTCCATAAATGCTCAATTAAAAATGAATGCCAATGCATTGCTTTGGGGTAGATGAATTATTAATGTTCTGGAAATGAGCTGTGTGATAGAAGGGAGTTCACTTGGATGTGATAGCACTAAGTTGTTCTTACTGATGCACATTTCCTGAAATTATTCTGATATAAAGTGAATGAGTCACTTCTGGAAAAATGAGATATAATCTCAATCCTAAAATAATGGTATCTTCATTTCAGTGACTACCCAGTCTGTATGGGTCAAAAATACAGTATTGCACTGTTAAAAGAGCAGGCAGGCTCAGTTCAGGACACTTGCTGGGTTAAGATCAGGCTGTAAAGCATCATAAGCCAGAGGAGACACACCTTTGCAATAAACTTGGTTTCTAGCCCTTGCAGCCTGGGCCACATTTGTATCACCTTGTTTTCCTCCTAAATTACATGAGCACTATGTGAGGAATGCAGGTGTGTGTGGCCTGAGCAAATCTTGAGGGAACACACTTGTGTAGCACTGCCTTGAAAGCACCTTTGGTACTGGACACGTGTGTGGACAAAACCAGGTAAAGGTGCTGCAGTAAACCCATGCCTTTGCTTCCTGGTATTTGCTGTTGTGGGAAAAGAGTATTTGTTGAGTTTAAATTTTGATGTGTGTTAAAATCCTGTTAGAGTCACACACACAAACTGCTTGAACTGCTGAAACTGGCTGGCTTTAAATTCATTGGAGTTCTGGGAGTTTTTTAAAGCCTGGGTGATTGAATTTTATGCTTGCCACTGCTTTGTTACGTAGAGCTCCCTACTTTTTTTTGTAATGAACACTGTTCACAAAGGCCTGGAAAAAAATTTAAAAATAACTGTAAAGACTGACCTTAAATATTACATTATCTATGAGTTGTTTGTAATAGAAGTGTTGCCATTTCTTAATGGAAAGTGCTCCCCAACTGTTTTTATCAAGAGGAGGTTTTATTATTGATAAAACTTTGGACCAAGGAGTCGTACTTACCTTGGCAATCCAGTATTGTCATAATAGATTGTGTTTGTTTAGTGTGTTGGTTACAGAAAGAATGTACACATACAAATCAGTAGGTTTATATTCATGTTTTCTTTCACAGTTTAGTTGGATGTGGAATAACAGCTGTCAAAAAAATTATGTCTCAGACATTCTGAATGCTGAATTCTAATTCTTTTGCAATGCTAATGTTACTTTTAAAAATAACCAGAATACGGTAAGTAATGCAGGCTTAAGTACTTGGTAAGCTTATATATCTTGCAATTAACATACTTGGAAGTTTCATAAACATTATTTGTTATTCCTGTTCCATGTGCTGCTTTGTGATATCTTACTGAAACCACAGAGTGATCAAGCAACTAAACTAGAAGTCTTACAAGGTTGGGTCTTTGTTTTCCTCACAGTGAAATTATTACAGCCCTAAGCTGAGAGAAGGGGATTGTTCTCATATGCAAATATCATGTGCATATTCACCTAAAGTGTCTCAGGAGAACTTATCCCCTGAATAATATGAATAAGAATTGGAACAGAATTGGAAAAATGAGATGAGGGAGACCAGAGGAGCTGCAAAAACCTGTGTAACAGCAGCTGCACTGCATCAGACCAAGAGACAATTTGTCACACTTCCAAAACCAGACACTTGGGGAACAAAGAGGTAAGAGGCCTGTGCACTGCTCAGGAGTGCTTCTCATACAGAGCTTCTAACAATTTTTAATCTAGAACATTTCCTCTACTAGATGGCGCCTGTGGTGCCTTTCTCTTCGGAGTACATTCCCTCTTTCTCCCATGAATCTCTCACTTTCTTAGAACTCTTGGAAACGCGGGAGTTCCACACCTCTGCTACATCTTGCTTGGAACATGGCTCCTACTAGCTTGTGTTGATCAAGGAAGTCATATCCTATGCCTGCCTTTGCTTTGACTTGATGCCAAGTAGAGAAAGGGGGTGTAAAAAAAAAGCTGATGTCTTTCAGTTGTGAAGAACACAATCTCTTGATGTACTTCAGTGCTAGAAACAAGTTTTTTACAAAATTAAAAGCTTTCTCTCTTGAAATGCTTGATTTTTTGCTACAAAAAATATGAGCTTCTAATAAGCAAAATCTTTTGTAAAGCAAATGCTTCATGAAGGAAGCATTTGAATGAAGTCTTTGCTTCTGGTTAGGTACCAGGTGTGTTTTATGGAGCTATGATCACCTTAAGTGCAGCGATATCTGCACATGACCCTTCTCTTTTTCCCCCCGCACTGGTATTGCAGGCTTAGAAATGACCTTGGGTTCGCCTGTCACACTTAGTTCTTCTTTTCAATGGATGCTCTGTCTTTTTACAGAGAGCAGCTGTTGCTGGTGTTAGCAATAAGGCCAAGATGTTTTATTCATTTATGATGTTACAGCCCTAATATGTGACCACAATAGGCTCCTTCATAGCACATTATTGAAATGAACGCCAAAAATAATCAGTTCTTTCAGTCATAAAATAGCAGCAGCAGCATCTCATCTGTGTTCAGGGAAAGAGACCTTGGAGGTAATCTCTTTATCTTACATTTGTGGTTGAAAATGTACAGTGTTGTAATACATTTGGACATAAATTTGAGCAAGGCTGGCTTAAAACTTAGAGGTGTTCCCTAAGTTACCCAATCAGACTTCAAAAATGAGGTGGACTCCTAAATTAAAGCAAGAAACAATGGAGAAGAAAGCATCACAGCTTTCCTTTAGAAAAGGAAAGAAGCAGAAGCAATCCTGAAGGAAAGAGGTGAGCAAATTACTATAGAAGGTTCCCAAGGCAAAACCATATTCTTTGTACCATGAGCCATTAGGGAAATGTGTTCTATGGAGGCTGCATCCATGGGCCTGTGCTTGAATGAAACTGCCTATCAGCATGTAATATGGGTATAGCACATCTCTTGCAGGAATTCAGCTTATACCTTATATTTCTCAGGCCTCTACAATACATTTTGGCAGGATTGCTCTTCTAGGAGAATTTTTGTCCGCTTCACATTCCGCCTCCATTCCTATTTTGTTCCTTGGTTTACCCTGTGCTCTGAACACAAAGCAGGCAGAGATGGGATCAAAAAGGACGTGGTAGTTTGGTCTCTGCACAGTAATACAAATCCATTGCAAGCTCTCAATCACTGTTTCCTATCAATCTTAGTGATGTCTGACATGACAGGTAGTTTAGTTGTTTGATTTGGGAGCAGTAGACTACTTCAGAAAAAGATTGATTGACTTCCACTTTAAAAATTCCGTAGCTGCAACTTAATGCCTCCTTAAAATCAGGTAACAGCCAAGTTTCTGGGCAAGAAAGCTTTAATATGCATTCTTCATCACTATCTTTTGCTGTCTTCTTCTTCTGCTGAGTATAAACACTGCAGAAGGAAGGGTCTTCTGACTGACCTCTCTAATCCGTATCAGCTAGCCCAGCAGTCCTTGTGTAAGGCAGCTGCTGCCTTCTCCCTGTGGGCTCCCTGCACAGGCCTGGAGCTAGGCACGGTATCCTCAGCAGTGTGCTTTCCTAACATGGCTCCAAACACTTCAGGAGTTTGTTTGTCAAATGGAGACGAGGAGGATTAGGAAAGCTGGTCAGAAGGAATAGAGCACAAATCTATTTCTTCAAATGTCTGACAGACTAAAGTCAAAATTAGAGGGGACTGTAAACTGTAAGGGTCTCACCGTTGGAAACTATTTCTTTGCATAAGCACCTGGGAGGTGTCAGAGCTGCACTTTGTGTCAGTACTATCAGCCCTACACCATGAGCTCTTCAGTCGTTTTTCTTGCCAGTAGAAGTCTGTGTTCTGTCCATAGCAGTTGTAGATACTGTGTCCCACACAGTGCCTTGCACACAGAAATACCAAGTTACAGTTGCTATACATGAATAATTGCCCATTCTTTGTATGTGTGGGCAGCCGGGAGAAGTGGAATGAGGAATCTTCCCCCAAGAGGGCGAAAAGGGAAAAGCTGGAAAGTGCTCTTTATTCAGGGCATGGAAGTGTCTGTAGTTTCCACCACAGATAACTGTTGTCAGCATTAACTTCTGTTTGATAGATGCAAAAATAGTTCTTTCACCAGCAGCACTCAGCTGGAGCTCTCTTGGAGTGACCCCAGCAATGGCAGGCTAATGGCCTAGAAGCAAACAGTACAACTTTGAAAACAAACCAGATCCACACCAAACACCCGCACCCCTCACTCCCCTGGCCAAACCCTCTGTTAGAATGGCTAAAGGTCTGATTCGGTATTGATCCATGTTTAGTGTTGTTCCTTGAGAGAAACGTTTGATATTTAACTCAACAAAGGCGTAGTCCACCACTATAATGTTTTATAGATAAGGACATGCTTTGGTTTAATATTAATGCCAGACAGCACAGTATTCCTTGGACATGGAGAATCAAAATATAATGGCTTCAAGGTGAGCGTGAGTTGGGGTTCTTTGAGGAGAAAGGGACATTTCTGCATAGAGAAGAGGGAGGAAGTTTGAACTCTGGGGCATTCTGTAAGATGGTGTCTTCTGAAGGCAAGAGGTTGGAGCTGATGGCTGATCTGGAGTATCAAGGCCCGGAATGCCTAGGCTGAAACACTTGAAATGCTTCTTGAGAGACAAGGGCAAGGAAATATCTCTTTCAGTGTCAGTTTGGGTTAGTACCATCTTTTAGTGTTTTTGTATTTGAGTGAAAGAATATTCAGAGTATTGGATAAAAAGGAACTTGTCTCTACTTTATTCCTCCACTGCCTTTCAATCCTACTTGCTCTGCATCCTGTTATTACATTGTTATCTAAGTCTTCAACACATTTAAAGTCTGAGCTTGTTACTACGCACAGAGCAGTCTGAAGAATTATTTCTTTCCCAGGGAATTTGAAAGTTTTTAACTTGTTTTTGTTCCAAATCCTTCAGCAGGAATGTGGAAGCATTACTGTAGTACAGGAGCACTAGAGTACAGATGCTTCAAGGCAGATGTGGCATTATGTGCCTGGAATGATCAATTAAAAAGCCAACATGACTGCTCTGTGAGTCTGAGCTTTGTTAGATTCCTTTGAAAATGCGTGATGAAAAACGTCATAGAAAAAATCAGTGAAAAATTCCCCCAAGCTAGAAAGTTTGGGGGAAAGATTCAGAAGTTGTACGTAAGAATACTTGTACTAAATAGGAGATGATTTGCACTAAAGACAGGGATAACAATATCTCAGGGACACAACAGGAAGCAGTGGTCTCTGGTATTTCTGTATAACCAGAAGCAGTCAAGAATGTAAGAAACCTAGGAAATGCCTCTTGTCATCTGGAAATTTTCCATAAATGGAAATAAACTAGAAAGTGATCCGTCTTTTGTGCCTATAGATCCTGTGTGCAGGGAAGTGCTCTGTTTCTCTTTGTCCCAGTAGAATACTGTTCTACAAGAATTTCTGCCAGACATAGTCACTTCCACTTTCTAAATAAAACCTGTGTGCATGCTTGCCATGGATGATGGTCTCAGCAGAAAGGAGAGTACTTAAAATAGTATGAAAACAGTGGCAGGCAAAAGAAGGAAAAGGTTCTTAGGAAAGATATTAAGATGTAACTAAGAATAAGATGATGGAAGAATAATGGTCTGTTCCCCACCTTCAGAGAATTGCATTAAAGCAGCATGTTCTAGAGGGTCTTTGTGAACGCAAAAAGGTAAAATTCATGGCTTCCAGCAAGCAATGTACCTCCTCTGGAAAGGAAGAAGGAAATGAAGGAGTGTGATGAAGAGATAGGAGGGATGAGTCTTTGTTTAATCAAGTGTGATGTTAGCACTCCTGTATTAATTGTGACTATTGTGTATTTACAAGCTTTGCTGGATACAGGCAGAAGGGTGGTTTAGGAAGAAGTGCGGGTCCAAGGTGCAGTTCTGTGCCATGGAACTGGCCTGTAAAGGAACAACCACTGCAGGAGTAACTCACATGGGAGCTGGAGCTTTCCATCTCATGGGCTCCGCCGCTACTGTGCCAGGTCAAACATTCCAGTTGGACGGGAGAAGCAGAAGTACAGAACTTTCATACACAACACACATATTCCATGTGAGACAAGTGCATAGCCTGTTGATTTCAATGTTTCATCTCTTTTCCCACTCTAGGAGCAGAAGGCCAATCCATCACACTCTCTAGATTAGCAAATTCTCCCCATCCCCTTCTAAAAATCTTTCCCGAGACCTTTCCCACCAGAAGGCCCAGGAGCCCCGTATTTCTGTGGCTCTCTCTGGGAGCTCCATCACTGTGGTTATCCGAGGGTGCTGTGCTCCTTCTGGGGATGGGGTGTGGTGACTTCCCAGGCTTTTCCCTCTGGGCTGGTGTGTTCCCACACCCTCTTCCTTAACAGAGCAGGGTGGTATTTAGCTTTTTGTCTCTATTACAGCTTGTATATGCATGCATATTATGAAAATGTTTTCAGAGAGATTGTGCAGAAAATATTATGGAGCTTGCTGTTGGGGTTTTTTCCTGATCCATTTCTCCCTTATTACATTATTTCCTGTCAAAGCTTTTTCCTAGGGTAAAAGTACTCTTTAAAAATATTTTTTAAAAATATTTAAGTCTTTGGGGGTTTTACTGAGCAGCATCTGGATATATTTTTTTGGTAATCTGCTGAAGTGCTTTGTAAAGCAAAAACTGAATCACATGTGATTTTTTATGACCAACTTCGTCAGACTGAAGAAATATGAATCCTTTCGTAAATCAAGCAATGCTGTCTGTGAATTTGATACTATGAAATCCTAATGTAAAAAAAAGGCCTGGTTAGTAATGAGCACTCTATAAAACACAAAAAGGGGATTGCAGAAAGACTCTGACTAACACTGGAGTAATACAGCTATCAGTACTGAACAAATCAGAAAAAAAACTCTGGTACAGCTCACTTCCTTTTGAACTGGGAGATTTCAAACTCTGTGCTAGGTGCTGGTTTAACAAATGTAGCCTTGCCCTTGTTGTCGTAGTGAAAACATTGCCGCATAGCCCCGGGCTAAGGACAGCTTTTTGCTAACGACCGAATGAGACTTGGCTGATCTGAATTGCTCATAGGAGCAATAAAGCAAATCGAGCCTAAACATCTCTAGTGGTTTCCTCGTGTTTCACCACATTATACTTCCATAGTTTTCAGATTTAATGTTTTCTTTTTCCCAAGAAAATGGATATCAAAGATAATATTAAACAAAATAGAAATAAAGGGCACAAAGTGACCAAAGCAAACTAATATGTGAAGTCCGTCTTTAACTTCGTTTTCTACTGCCTTATTAGAAACTGAATTACTTCTTAAAAGGTCTGTTCAGAGTAGATAAGCCTCTTGAAAAGTCCAAGTCTGGATGGCACAAGAGCAAAACATTTACTAAAACTCTCACATCGATGAAGGCTTTTCTGGGAGACTAATAATGGTCTCGATGAACAAATGAGTGGTGATCCTTTCTTTGCTCCAGATAGTCATATTGCTGGTACTGTAAAGCACTGAATCCACTTAGAGGCAGAAGTTTATTGCTTATATGCAGGACCCCTTGCTGACCCTTTGAAGTTGGACCACAGTGGTTTGCACATTTGCAATTTCTACCGAATTGTGGCACTTTGTCCATTTCTTGCTGCTGCCTTTCACGTCATGAGGTGGAGACTGTATTGCAAAGGAAAAACATTCTGAAATACTCTATCCATGTCACAGGCTGGGCACTCAGGAATAGCAAAAAAATAATACCTGTCTACCAAAAGTGCTTTGCATCTTGCAAAATTTTATTCAGCTGTGTTAATAACTCATTGTCTGAGTGAAAACTAACAAGACCAATAACTTGTAACAGAAATATTAGTTTGATGGGTTGGATAATGGAAAGCAGTTCTTTAGACTCCAGTCAATTCCAAAATAATTGCATTCTGTTTTGCATACAGACAAAAAGTTTGGTATCTTAGAAGGAATCCAAGTCCTGCCCACTTCTTAGTTGTTGGTTTTCACCACTGGATATCTTAGCCTGAGAACTGAAAGCTAGTTACAGGTAACAAGTAAATATAGAAACACATAATTAACTTGTTTACATTCTGTAATATGATCTCATTGGCTGTTCCTTATCTATTTGTTAGTCATGCTGAGAACTGAACCAACGAGGAAAGAAAAATCACATCCTCACTGGAAGGGTGTTTGCTGCTGTGCATTAACAGCAACGTCTGGTTTTGACTTTGACTCCTCTGTCCAGGATTCTGTCAGACAGGGTAGCTCCATGCAAGCAATTGAATCAATCACTTGGCCTCTCCTGCAACAGAAAACACTTTCCCTCATTTACAGTGAATTGGCTTTGATTAGAAATGTATCCCAAGCCTGTACACTTCATCTTCTTTTCCCACGTGGAGGCTGGGGGCTGTGATGCCATGTAGGGAGCTCTGGCTGCGCTCCGGGGCTGTCTAGACTGATTGACTCCGATTGTGTTCTGAATTAGGGCCAGACAGCAGCGCCGCCGCCGCTTCCGCCTGCAGCTGGTGACTCAAGGCCCTGGGAGTGGAGCGGGGTGCCCGGTGCTGAGTCAGGGAAACGAGAGGCTGCCTCACCTTGGACAGCCCAGACGCTGGGAGCAGACAGACAGGCACGGAGCAGCTGCGAAGAGCAATCGTCTTGAAGGGAGGAAAGGCTTTGAAAAAACACTTCCCATGGGATGAGTAACCCCTGAGTCTGTGTAAAGTCTGAGTTACTCCTATGGCCTGGCTTTGCAATTTGCTGACAACAAGCAGAAGTGCTGCACAGCCAGTTCCTAAGAAGCCAAAACTGATCATTTGGTAAAAAAATTCTAGTATTAAAAGTAACTTATCCTTCACTGCTTGTGTGATGCTGTGAGGTTATACAATCAAGTAGAGAAAATAAATCCTCCTTTTCCCTAAGTTACTGACTGACTGATCAAAGTACTCATAAACCACTCTTTTAGTTTATTGCCGTATTTACTAGAGTTTGGGAACTTATTAACCCATCTGCAGTTTTGCTTTGATCAGATCTGTAGTACAAAAGCTCTGAGATAAGTCTGTAAATAACAATAAAAGTAATGTGGAGTTTATGTTTGTTTGTTTGTTTTTAACCTATTGAGGAGGCAGCAAAGTTAGGAAAATTAGCAACAAATATCAAGTCTATGTATAAGAACTCCCTTTCTTGATAGACTTTGAATTTTTAAGAAGGCTTCCTGAAGAAATGAGAATTAATTAATAGCAAGAACGAGTGAATGGAACACAGGAGTAGCTGGTGGTTCTTTGGGCTTTCCTCTGCTTATTGTGGAAATGTTTTTCTTTCAGGATTCCCGTTAGACTGAATCTGTCCCTTGGTAAATATGTATGGTGTATTTTTAACTTTTATTTAGGGCTTGAAACATCGTTATTTGTTCTGTTGCTTTCTATCATGCTCACATGAGGAAAGCAAAAAGTTTAGACTTTTGGTGGTAATAAACTCCAATCTTGCTATGTTGTACAAATTAATATTCTGAATTAATATGACTTATTTTCTCTTTGTAGATGTTCAGCGTGTTTTCTTTTACGTGAGAAACTGCTATACTGAGCAGACGTTGAACTCAGATGTCGGCTGAGGAGGGCAAGGCTACGACAGGTTTGACAACAGCCTACAGCTGACTAAACCAGGATGATAGCGCTAAAATGTTACTAATGAGAGATGATACAAGAGCTACAAACGGCAACTGAAGAGATTGAAGCTGCACTGGATGCTTCTTCCACCACCATGTGGGTGGTGCAGGGGGTGAAACAGTAACAGAGACTTCCATTAGTGAAGATTTGCAGATTTAGCTCTTCCCAGCCTTTCACCTCCTGCTGGGCATTCCTGTGGCTGGGGAGATACTGGGATTGAGACCCTGGGATTTAAAATTACTTCATTTACTAGCCTGTGTGTTTGAAAATCAGGAGTTTTTTTCCTCCGTGGCTGGGTCCACATTGGCACTCTCTTCACTCTTTGCTTAACAGCTTTCCTGAAAGACTTGTTCAGAAAGGCTTCCCCAAAAAGACTTGGTAAGACCAGGCACGGATGTCCCCTTCATATTTCTAGCACTCCTTCATAGAATGGTGCAATGGTTTGGGTTGAAACGGACCTTAAAGACCATCTCGTCCCACCCCGTGCCATGGCAGAGACACCTTCTATTAGACCAGGTTGCTGCAAGCCCCATCCAACCTGGCCCTGAACATTTCCACGGAAGGGGCAGCCACAGCTTCTCTGGGCAGCCTGTGCCAGAGCTTCACCATCGTCACAGGAAAGAATTTCCTTAACCCTCTTCCAGCCTTCGGCTGGGGCACAGACAAGAGCGGGATGCCTAAACCGAGGGCACCACCGGGGCCGAAGTTCCGCGGCCACCGCGCAGCCCCAGCCCCGGGTGGTGCCGGGCTGTGCCCGGCGCTCCCTGCCCGCTCCCGGCGGAAGAGAGCGGCGGCCCGGGCGCGGAGCGGAGCAGGGCCCGCCCCCAGCACCACATGATGCCGCCTCTCCTTCCTGCCGCCCCCGTCCCGGCGAGAAAGGGGAAGTGACTGCGCTCCTCTCCCCGNCGCGCCTGGGGATGATGCTGGTCCTGTTGAGCGCCGCGCTGGCCCCGGGCAGCGCCTTCAACCTGGACGTGGAGCGCCCGGCCGTCTACTCGGGCCCGGCGGGTAGCTACTTCGGCTTCGCCGTGGACTTCTTCGCTCCCGACCCGTTCTCGTAAGTGCCCGCCCCGCCCCGTCCTGCCCCGCCGAGCCGCTCCCCGGGGCGCCGGAGCCGCGAGCGGCGTTGTCCCGGAGCGGGGCGAGAGCCGGGCGGAGGATGGGGAGCAGCCCCCCGCTCCCGCAGCAGTCGAGCCTCTGCCGCCGGTCCCGGGCGGGCCGGGGCGGCTCTCGGAGGGGTCGCGGCGGGAGCGCTTTGCTCAGGCCCCGGAGCGGGGATGGAGCTGCTCTGCATCCCTGCCCCGCTGGGGCGGCTCTGGCGGCCGAGACGCCCTGGCCGGGGAGCCAAACCCGATCCCGAGCGGCCGACGGCTCCTGTGGGGCGTGAACCTTGCGCTGCGGGATTCTCTGCCTAGCCTGGTCTCGTGAAGATGCTGGTGGTGATAAATACAGTGTAGAAAGATGTAGTTGTGGTATTTTGGTTCCTGAGGCCGTGCCCCGTGGCATTTCAGAAGTTCTGCTGTTCTGTCTTTGAGTGCGCTTTGCGGGAGTGCTGGGTTTGAATTGTGCTGAGTCTGTGCGAGTCAGCAAGCTGCTGAGGAGTCTAGAGAAGGAAAACTTCCATGTAAGCACCCTCCGCGTCTGCTTCCTGAATATGTTCCCGTTTCATGTTAAAAGATTAGGCGGTGTATAGTCGCTGGTGCGTTTCAGACCTCTGAATCCTCCTGTCTCTAACTGCACAGCTTCAGTGTTGCCAGAATGAATCAGGCTCTGGTCCTCAAAGGCGGGCTACAGTAACATCCAGCTTTTGTCACTTTTCCCCCACTCCTCTCCCATCTTAAGAAAGGGCTGTAAAACTGGAAAAGCTGCTGGCTTTCATTCTGCTGAGGGGATATTCTCTCTCCCCCCTTAATCTTTAGCTTATAAAACTTTATAAGCAAATTGTACAGCTATTGAGCAAGTCCTTCTGCAGTACATCATCTAGCCTTGTTTGCATTTTTTTATTGCCTACATATATTAGAAGCCATCCTGTCTTAACTTGCACATGTTGCACCGTCCTTCTCTGCTATCTTAATCCTGTAAGTCTTGGTACTAAAAGAAAAAAGTTTCTATTTTTGTCCCGCCCTTTATTTTTAAGTCAGCATGTGTGGCTGCAGAGTTATCAAGAGACTGGTAAATGCATGTAATAAACTTTTTTCCTTGCTTTCTGATAAGGAATTATGTGACCCAGCTCTCCATGAAATCACTATTTGGAACCTTTCCATTATTTTTATAAGAACTGTTGACCTCAAAGTGCACCGCTGTAAAATAAAACAGCGTGGTTTTCAGGCAGCATGAAAAACTTCTGTATATTTAGAAGGGAATTCTCTCCTCAGTTTTTTTGTCATCACTACAAGTTTGTACCTGCTAAGCTAAACACTTTATTTTACATTTAAGTTCTTAATTGAACCAAGTAGCTATGCAGCTTTGACACGAACAGGCTCTAGTGGTGTTGAATTTTCAGTTTATGCCTATGGACACTGATATTTTGCCTCCTGAAATAGCCAAGAATACTTGTATGCAGTGTCCTCTGGACATATGGAGTGTCACGTGGTTTCTATGCCTTTCTTTTTGCTTTGGTGAGCTTTTATTTATCACTGTTTTATACATGAGTACTAGAGATTAAGTCAGTTTAGTTGGGCTGAAGCTATTTGGGTTGTCTAGCCCGACAACAAAGGTGTGGTATTAGTTCCTGAACGCTCAAGCTGCTGTTTCACAGTCTATTTTGACCTGCTGGATGCCAAACTAAAGCGTATTTAGAAGCCCGGTATGAAAGTCCTATTCCAGGAGTGGAAGTGGTGGTGTTGCGTCGGGGGCTGCGTGGTGCCTGACAGTGGGCACAGCTTTCATAGGGAGTGAGGGAACACAGCTCTATAACAACTGAAACAGGTTTCTCATACACCCTCTGGTTAGAGGAGTTGCACTTGATAGTCCAGGATGCACCTACTTGGAAGCCCCAGTTTCCTTTTTGGCCATGGAAAGCCCTGGAAAGGGACTGTTCCTGTAGGCACACCAGAGGTGCCAGAGCACTCCCAGACTTGCCCCAGCATTGTGATGGGGTGGATGGTTACATGATGGAGGAAATTGGCAGTATCAAAGCATAGCTGGTATATTCCCATGGAAATAACAATTGTTCCTCTATTCCCTCTTTCCCAAAGTACGTGGATTAGAGACTTCTTAGTATTTGGGTAATTTGCGTATCATTGTAAGAGCTGTGACAAAATCTGCTTGCTTGGTCTATGATGATAAAAATGCATTTTTTTATTTGGGGAAAAGAAGCGACCTAACCTTTGTGGAGTCACATAATGATTCCTTTATCTGTAATGTTTTTAATAAACTTCATCACAAATATTACCTTAAGAAAAATTTAAAATATATAATTAGAATGGAAATTATTAAATCTTTTAAACAAGCATTTCATTTAGGGGACTTCTCAAAAGTCAGTGGTACAAGAGTAATATGGGAGGTAAGCCACCACTTGTTTAATAGTTTGTAATTATAATAATTGATGTGTTTCTTTACTTCGCATTATAATGTTTATTTTTAAGCATTTCTGTTCTGCCCAGAGAGTTCATTTTAAGTTGATTAAAGTGTTTCAAATTCCTGTTCTAGAAATCTAGACAGTCTGTGAATGGCAACTAAGGAAAACAAATGGATTGCCAACTAGCCTGGATTTTCTATCAGGGTCCATGCCAGGACGTTTTTAAGGTTCTAAAAATTCACACAGTTTGAAAACTGGTAGGTCTTCATATGAACTGAGCTTTGATGAGGTGCTACATGTTTATACCTATACTTATCTCTTTACTGTAAAGGAGCCTGGAGATGACTCTGAAAACCAGAACAAGTTTGATAAGCCTGGATTTGCCTGCCTGTAGACATTCTCTCCAACCAGTCCTGCAGCTTGTTCAGCTAACCGAGTTTCAAAACTAGAGAACCATAATGCCTGACAAGACTCGCTCCTTCAAGCTGCATTCTCTCTTAAGCAGTCTAAAGGGAAGCAACAGAGCAGGCTGATTCTGATGAAAAGAAGCACTTGATTTTATGTCTTCTAAACATGACTTTATGCTTCAACTTGACTTTCTCAGTCAAGTGCTGATGAGTCAAGTGGGTCTCAGAGGTGCTGGGGTTCCTGGAAGGTGCTAGAAGATGCCAAAAGCCTTGTTCAGTTTGTTTCTTACTTTGCCACTTCTGAATTTTGCCGCCTGTGCAGGCACAGTCTTGTGGCAGTTGCTGCTCAGAGTGCACTGAACGTGTCTGTAGAAGCAGAGATGCAGAAAAGCACTGCAGATCCTAATAAGAAAATGATGACTGTGCAATGAATTTGGGTAACGATTCATTAACATGCAGATCTGTGGTTGAGAGTTGCTCTGCGCTTGGAGAGTGTTTTTCCAAGAGCGCTTGCTGAAGCAGGGCTGACTCATCACGTTCAAGACATGCTGAGCTCAGAGCGCACTCCTGCTTTGTTTATACATTGTTTCCATTTTTGACTGACTTCCTTGAATTACCCTTACACACAAAATTAACCAGAAATTAAGCCAGCTGATGGCTTTCGTAAGTTACAGAAGTACACAATTTCCTGTTCTGCTGTACGTGTACATATTTTTGAAAGGAAAAAAAAATATGAAATATGTTTATCTCATTTAAAATATAATCATAAGTAGACCTGGATACTTTGATTTTATCATATCTTCTTTTATCTCTCCTTTTTGGTAAATGGGGTTTTTTTTGCTTTCTTTTGCATGCGGAGAAGAGAACTTCATATGAATTTCTCTGTAACTGCGAGTAGTTCTAGTCAGATTTAGATTAGAATGGGCAAGACTTTTGCTTTATTAACTCTTCAGATGTCATAAAGTTTTAACAGCTGTGCTTTAGGTGTTGAAACCTTTGTTTTGTTTCTTCTTTTTTCTGCAGGACATTTCTTCTGGTGGGAGCTCCAAAAGCAAACACTACCCAGCACAACATCGTAGAAGGAGGGCAGGTGCTGAAATGTAACTGGAACTCAAACAGGAACTGCCAGCCCATTATATTTGATGCCACAGGTAACATGTGGGTTGCTGTGGGGGAGATGGGATGTCTCTGCTCTAATGCTGCTGTGGGGAAGCAGAAGGGTTTCAGGTCCCCATGAGTTTTTTTCATGGTCAGTGTGAATGCGGCTGCTTTTGACTGGCAACCAGTCAAGGCTTGCTTGTGCTTTCCTTTTCCTCTCCTCCCTTTTAGAATTCTGTTGTCCCTGGTATGTGCTGAAAGCCTGAGTGAGCAAACATTATTCTTCCTGTGTTTTAACCTATTTATATTTCTCCTCTGTACTTTCCAGCAATCCTAAAACATTTGGCAACCTAATTCCCAGTGAACCCCAAGGGGTTTTCTTCCTGTTAAGAATGCGACATATGGGAACAGATACTTCTCAATATCAGCAAAAGTAGTATAGGCAGAAATACCCAGAAGTTTCAGCTGAAACCAGGAACATGAACTAAAAACTGTGGAAAAATGTCTTTTTTTCATTTTTCCCCTCAGATGTAGCTTTGTATTGTTTGTGACTTCTGTGATAGCAGCATTCAGGTGCCTCAGGTCATAGGCGTTCCTTACCCATTTCTGAAGCACAGAAGAGCCAAGCAGCAGCAATGTGGACATGAAATATTTCAGTCACTCTTCATGCTCTGGTGCACACAGTGATTTCCACAGGCTGTGGCAGGTCATGAGAACGCACTGCATGTGCTTTTCTGCTCCAGCCACTCTGTGTTGAATCTTGTTTTCCACAGCATGTTTCAGGCCAGTGGAAAAACCTCCCCATGTCATGGGAGGGGATTAGCAAGACCCATGTGGTAGGGCAGAGGAAACACCTGCGCCTTGAAGGTCTGGTTGGTTATAATTCATTCTTGCTTCTGCCAGGATTTTGACTTGGCAGCCTAAAGGTTATTGGATTTTAGATTGATGCAGCCTTTTTAAATCATGTGCAGTACAGTGGACAAGCTCTTCTTCTAATTCCGTTGCCAAAGTATGCCACAAAACGTTGCTGATGTTCAGATTTCTGAAATCTTCATATCTCTTTGTGAAAACCACTATGTTACCAGTTCCACTGCAAAAAAAAAAAAGTATGTAACGGCACACACAAAACCCAAGTCATTATCATCCTTCACTCATTTATTGTTCTCTCATACCATTCTATAGCAGCATATCTGCCAGATTACTAAAAATCTGTAAGTTGCAAAGTCTGACATTTTTATCTGCATCAGTGTTAAGACAGCAAAAATAGATTATAGCTATCTTTTTGTTGTTGTTCTCTGGGCTTATTGTTTAAAAAGTGTACTTTTTTTTTAGTTTGGGTATTTTTAAGAAAGAATCTTGATGTCCCTAGTTAATAGTCATCATTAATATTGTAGCCGAAAAACTTCTGGTGGGGTAAGATGAGCCACACGGGTAGGTTCTAGACACATCTTCTAATGGGAATTGCAGTGCATTTATCAGTTTATACCGTGAACATTTGCAGTAGGCTTTTCCTGCTATTCCGGGCAGAGTTGATAGAGAGAGGCCACACTGCTTTGCTGCATGTCTGTGCTTAAGGTATATGCTGCTGGGCAAACAAACAGTGTTTTGCTCATCATTTGCCTTTAAGGAACAGGCATGTTAATCGCTTGAAATTTAACAGTAAAAATAGTAAGTCATAACAGCTTAAGAGGATTTCTTTCAGGCACGCTTTAACTCATTCCAGCTTTAAGGCAATGAATGGGCGAATAATGCATTTGTCAATTATTCTCCTGGTGAAAAGGGGCATTGTATTTCAGCTTGATAAAATAATAAATGCCCTGAGACAAAAAAGAAAATGTCTTTTTCTGTGTGCGTAATACAGTGCTCAATTCCCTGTGTTCTGATGACAAAGTCACTGCCAGCACTGTTAGCCCCTGCTCCTGCCTGCCCCTGCCTTGTAAGGGAACAAGGCTTAGGGAAGACTCATGACCCACTTTCAGGAAACAGGAAGTGGAAGATCTGACCACTAACTTGTGGTGCTGATGTGAAGGGGCTTTTTGTAGATGACTAAATGCAGCCTCTGCAGGAATCCAGGCTCATCCATCACTTCTTAACATTTGTGCAATACCATTTGTAACTCCAGAGGTGTTGCTTAACCCTGTGATACAAGGCAGATTTTTTATTCCCTCCAAGATTTACTGGAGAAAACAGCTTCTGCATCATTACTTAGATGTGTTTCTTCAGAGTTATTTTCTAATTGCTTACAGCCAGTGAGAAATCTGACCTGTGAAAATAATGAGAACACTTGTACTCGTGGCTTTCCTCTGTTTGCCTGTCGATGCCAAACTCCATATGTGGAGTTGGATGCCCCATAATTAGCAGGAGTCATGACCCTATTCCTGCTCCTGCTCCCTTCTGCCAGGTAGCACAGCTGGAAATGCCAGAGTAGGCCAAGCAGTGAGTGAGGGCATGGCAGAGGCCATGTTCCTGTGCTGGGAACGTGGCAAGGGAATGGAGGAAAGAGCGAGTCATGTTCTGACTGTGTGGGCTTGTGTTTGTCCCCTTGTCTTGTATCACAAATAAATATGACAGTAGGGTTTTACAGAGGTCCAGCAAGCAAGGTTTTTTTCTCTTTATGTTGTTCTACTACTATTAATTAGAACTATTTCTTCTTAAACATTCCTTGTTTTTTATTTAAGTTTTTCTGCAACTTTATGGGTCCATTTCTCTTCCCCATCTGTACAAAGGCCACACTGAGCTCCGTGGCTGGTCAGAGCTGGGTTTTATTTTCTAGCTCTTGCTTTTGGCTTTAACATCGTATTTCCACAGCAGCATGGTCATTAATGTGATCAAATGCCACAGCTCTTCCATAGCCCGGGAGGAAAGGTACCAGCTGCTGGAGGATAATCTTTGGAAGACTTGTTCCAGCCCTGATGTTACAGCAACATTGCTTGCTTACTTGCACTTACCCTCACCCCAGCTGCCCTGGAGGAAAGCGATAAGTCGTTAAGCTGATAGTTCCTGTACTACAGAATTTATTACTTTGTTTATTCCTTCCTGTGGGTGACCACTCAGCTTTGTCAGGATGGGAGCTGGGCAGTAGGAGTCTAATATGCAACGTCATTTATGTAGCTCTCATGCTGAAATTACATGTATTTCCCTCTTTCTCATGCCCTTCCCATCAGCCTGTAACATAAAAACCAAAATCAAACAAAAGCATATATTATAATTTTTAAACCTCTGGCTAAAAAAGCAGTATTCTTTCACTGTTCCTACACAGCATATTTTCTCATTTAAAACAGCAATATGTTTCATGGGGTCACAGAATGGTTTGGGTTGAAAGGGACCTTAAAGATGATCTAGTTCTAACCCCCTGCCATGGGCAGGGAGAATTCGTGAAAGGAAATCTCCCCTTGTCGTGGATCCCTCAGCACAGTGGCTATACTCACTAAAAATACACTGGAGAATGTTCTGTCCATGTGTGTCTGTGTGTTTCTGTGCACATTAAACTAACTGCTTTTGACATTCTGGTATGTATGGTGGCTTTAGAAGGCAAAATGTTTATATGGCACATTAACACTTCCCAAATGTAAAGATGCTTTGCTGTGGGGCTTCTCAGCCTTTTAGCAGTGGCATCAGCTGGCTCTGATTTGACATAGTTATGGCTATGTGAAAATGGCATAACAGACGTGTGGTAGAATCTGCCCTGAAGTTAAGGGGTGCACATAGCTGTGCTGCATGTGCTTGGGTCACGGGGCTAGAAATTGAATATTTTTTTTTAAAAAGGCTTTCTAATGTCATCAGGCAAGTGTTGCAGGCTGGCTTCTGCTCTCAGGAGCACATCAAGATGAAAGTTAAGAAGGACCCAAGCACCCGAGCAGGCTTCCTCACCTGCACGCCCTCATTGGTCCTGTTGCAAAACTGAAATATGAAGCAGTGCTGCTGTTACTTTAACAGGTTATCCTGGAAGTCTAGATAGAAACAGGTCTGATTTAAACACTTTTTTACCCTATTCCTGCTTACCTTGTTAATTCAGCAGTGAACATGCTTCTGTCACAAAACTAAAATTTCTGGTATTGGGTTTCTTATATATGTTGGGTTTCTTATATGTGTTGGCTTCTTTCTACAAGTGACATGGCATTACCACAATTTCAATTCAATTGTTATGTAAAATACTTGGAATTTTTCCCGTCTGTCCCAGTTGACTTTCAGAATATGTAGGAGGCCCTATTTTTTCAGGACAAGCACTGAAGGGAAATTTATATTCACAAGATAGCATATTCTTCAAAATTATCATAAGCACAAGCAATATTAATAAATCCTTCTCTTTGCAAGATGTTTTACATTGCACATTCAAATTATCAAAAATCATAGGTTGTAGCTCAAGATTGGTAAATGTATATCTTCATTCATTCTTATCTGTTCTCCATACTGCATAATTTTGTAACTGAAAATTTGGTTTATTTTTTGTTTTAATCCATAGAAATAGGGGAATGTTCTGAATTTTGTGAAGAAGAAAGTATTTGGGAAAGCAAATGGTGGAAAAACTGCTTTTACACCTGCCTGAGCCGTTACTACCAGACTGACCAGAGACATGGTTCCTCTCTTAAAAAACTTAACGCTTGGCTTCTTCTGCCAGCTGCTTAGCAGCTTTTTCCAGGAAAAACATATTTCTTATGGGTAAACCGTGAAGGGAATGCACTTAAAACCGCAGCCCGTTTTCTGTTTCTGATCAGCTCTGAGACCAAGGTCCAAACCCATTTGTTTTGAAGACATATCAGTCTCCCTCCCCTTTTTTCATTTCCACAGCCTTCACAGACTGGCATAGCAAATCTTTTATAGATAGTACCAGATATTGCCAACAGTGTTTCCATAATCTTCCTTAGGAAAAGGATTCTTGAAAAGCTAAAGGGTATTCCCCAAGTTAAATTTATTTTGTGTAGTTGTCCATTTTTTGTGTATAAAATTAAACACGTCTTTTTCTGTGCAACAGGAGGATCAAAAGTTCACTGAGCCAGAGAACAAAACCAGTTAACAGAGGAGTGACCAAATGTGCTTTTTAGGAAAATCAACACATCATCTTTATGTTTTTACTTATGTGTTTTACAGTTAGGCATGCATGGAATGGCAGGGCTGATACACTTAGCTAATTGTCTGACGTCTAGATAAATACCTCCTTTATTTGTCCATGGAATTTTAGAGGATCACTCTGAGTTTTCATTCCAACAAAAAAAATACTCAGAGACCTGTGTAACCAGTTGGAATTAATCAGACTATACATGTGGCAAATTAATATAAACCAAAAGTTTCCTATGTGCTTGTTTTCCAAAAGGAAACAATCTTCATAATTATTTATATTATTTTACTTTTCTTATTGGGGTCCTAGCTCATCATCAGTCAAGAATAGTGGTAGAAATAGCATTTCGTCGTGTGTCTATGGCTTTTCATAAAAGTGTAATCAAATTATTTTATTACCTGCTGCTTTTTAAAAGAAAACTTTAATTGAGAAATGTGTCTGCTGCAGTACAAGATGCTTGAAACTCTAGCTCTTTATGTCAGCACCAGAAAGTGCAGTCCTGAGACTGCCTCAAGAGCTGCTGCATTTAGAATCATCTGATGAAATGCAGACAGCTCTATGAACTGTTACAAAGGAAAATATGCTCATAAAACCAATTTGAACTTCTATGCTAATGAATTGCAGATTTCTTGAGCAGATTTCTTGTTTAGCCCAGGAAGATTTGCTTGTTCAGACAATGGATTGTTTTGCTTTTCTGAGACCTGTGGTAAACCATGGATGCACGGCTGAGTGGTCATTCCTTCTCTTGGGGAAAGCTTTCCCTACTGCTTTCATTCTCTGTAGCAGATCTCAAAATTCAAGACTTGGGAGAGTTGCAGAAGCTGTTGAATACTAAAAACTAGGAGCATCTCAAATGTTTTCAGCTCTGGGTGGTGTGTTTTTACTGCTTTGGGAAAAGAATTCAGTGTGGCCTCTGCCTGGAGAAAGTTTTATCACTGACAGTTGTACTGTGCCTCCTCTTCCCCCTTCCCATGTTTTGATGCAACAAAGTAATTTTATAGAAACTGTTTGTTCTTAAATGCTTTTGGATACAATTCTTTGAAGACTGGATATTTTGATTTGTACTAAAAGAGGAGAAGGAGGCTTTTGAAAAGGAAATACCCTCGTAAAGAACTCTCCTGATTCCTCCTTATATTTGCAGATTTGTTTTTTTTCTGTCTCCCAAGTGGGTGATTCTAGACAATAGGAGGCTTTGTTTGGAAGCCTAAACCACCAGTTTGGCATGGCTAGATCTATCTATGACCTATTTAGCTTGAAGTGGGTGTTTTAACTGCCTTGGGCAGCTTTGAGCTGTAGCGTTGCACAGGGTAAGATCTGCTGATGCAGAAGTTATGACTGGAGTGGGTGCCATGAGCTTATGTTTGCCTTCTGGAGATTTTGACCATTTGTGCAAAACAGTCAATTGTTCAAAACTCCATCATTTCCACTTGCGAAATAAGGAAGTGTGGGATAGGTTGGTAGTCTTTGAAAATAGCTTGCTTTAACAAAGTACTGCTTTATTTTTGTCTGCTTGCTTTATTGGTATTACCATGGAATCCATATGGGAATTTCAATCTCAAAGGCCATCAATTTAGTCAACAATAAAGGAATAAATCTTGTGAAGACCATTCATTGATTGGGAGTGAAATTGATTGATTTTTATCTGGCTAAATCTCTCATTACCTCAGTCCCCCTGAAGTTGGGTTGTTATCCTTATCCTTATGCTGGATAATTCAAGCACACCTTGGGATCTGGGTGCTGCTCTGAATGCAGAAGAGTGGCAGAATGTATGAAACCTCCTCTGCATGTTGTTAGAGCTGACAGCAGAGAAATGCTCATGCTTTTGTGATTAGGTAGAATCCTACATGAATACTGTTGGCTCTGTCTGTGTGCGGCTGGATCTCAGGGGTATGACGAGTTGGAAAAAAAAAAGGCGGCTTACTTATATTAGGCAAGGGAAAAGATGCTTTTGTTCCAGCACCGCCTGGGGAAACACGCAGGATTCATACCTCAGAAGAGGGAAGGGGAGTAGTGGGAAGGTCTGTATTCCTGTCTCCCTGAGTCATTGCAAAACACTGTGGCTAAACCGAGGTTGCTAAAGCATCAGCTGCCTCCCAGCATGGGGAGTTTCAAGTGGAGGTAAGCTTGTGTTCACTTGCTCCTGCTGCGTCAGCTGAGGTTGAAATCGCTCAGATTTTGGATTTCATGATAGATGAAAGATACTTTACACTGCATAGAGTTCTCCTGTTGTGAAAAGAGGGCTCTTGCATATTTTATAGCTTTGTCTTTCTTTTGGCTAGCTGCATAGTTTCCTTTTACCTAACAGGGCAATTTCATTTACTTTGAATTGGCATAGTTACAAGGAAGTTTATTTTAACAAGAGGTCTGTGAATTGAGTGACTATTTACGTTTTACAACTTCTTAAGTATTCTTAGTATGTTGACACTGAATCAAGTTTCATCAGTTCCGTGCCTCTTGACTCACGATTACCTCTGTTAAGTCTAGCTGAAGATCGGGGAAAATATTTTAGTTCAGTTTGCTCATTACCATAAAAACAAGGAGGCTGCAAGTTACAACTGGATCCACTTACTCAATAGCAGGCATTTCATAGTAACTCCATTGTTTCTGTAACTGATAACATTTACCTTGGGAGAAGAAGGTGCCAACTATCCAAAGCTGATAGTTAAAAGAAATCCATCACTGAAAAAACTTTTGATCTTTTCATTATATTTGGAAGATGGATTTCTTTTCTTTTTCTGCAATTTCTACCCAGCATCTCTCCACATTAATTTTAATTTGTAAATTTAAATCCTATGGAAAGCAGTAAAGAGACAGTGTTCCATTGGTCCACCAGCAATGCACCATTTTCTTTTTTTTTAATTCTGTTCTTGCCCTGACTACTCCATTACTCCATTTGGAAAGTACCTTGTGAAACACAGCACTGTTGACTTGACATGTCAGCCCTTTTTCCCCTAGTCAAAGAATTATGTAAAATCATTGTGTGATGCCTACTACAATCAGAGCAAAGGAAAGACCAGGACATAAGCTGCCTTTACAATAGGAAGTAATACCCTGTGGTCAAATGACATAATCCTGGAATTAATGACCCATCAGGTACAAGCCCCTGTAGGAGTTGCATTTTAGTCTGACAAATAGCATTGTATAAAAGCTCTGAATGTTTTCTTGAATAAATCTACTCAGAATATAGTTTGTCCTGCCTAGATGCATATGTTTGAATGCCTTTTTAAAGGCTTTTTCAAGGCAAGGTTGGATGTTGCTCTGAGCATCCTGGTCTAGGGAAAGGTGTCCCTGCTCATGGCAGAGAGGTTGGAATGAGATGATGTTGAAGGTCCCTTCAAATCCAAACCATTCTGTGATTCTATGATTAAAATGTACATCATTGGCTTAAAGACACGTGTCAGGTAATTTTGGGATACTCTGAAAGTTTAGAAATACAAGAAAAAGCTATAAGAAATACTATAAGGCTACAAGAACCCTTATAGTACTAAGGCTGATTATAATACATCAAAGCATTGGTCTGGATTTATAAATCCCTGGATATTTAAATCTTACCTGCGATACAGTTTGGTTCATTTAAGGAAGGTACTGTTTTTTAAATGGTATGGGGGAAGGCTTGTTCTTTTTTTAAAATTTAATATATATATAACTACCACTAAAAATTATACCAAGATAAAATAATTATCAAGTCAGGCTCTTTGTAATAAAACACAGAAATGGTGAAGTCAGTCCTGTACCTTCCCATGACGCATCTACTTTATGGTATAGATCAACATTTAACTGTGGTTAAAACTGCTTCAGTGAGGGCTCACATTTAAGTGTTTTAATGTTTGTTTTTCCCAGTCATGAAGAAAAAACTCAAATGGTTCCTTGTTTAAAGCACGGGGATTTTTGTTGAATGGGTGTTTTCCAGATTTCCTCATAAAATTAGTTTCTCTTTGAACCTCACAGAAAGGCTTATTATCTATTTGCACTGGTTTTCCTGGGGAGAATTTTGAGTGAGTGTAGGTAAGAAAAGGTTACTTTTCTTCTGTAATGGAGAGCTGACATCAGATTTGCCCTTTATCAATTTTTTACCTGAGCCATCTGTCAATGTTTCCAATGTACATACTTCCTACTTGAACTAGATCTTTTTTCCTCATGTGCTTTCCAGTGTTGCAGCCAGTTTCAAGATGAACTCAAGGCCCTCTCCCTAAGATCCCCCCACTTAGCTTTACAGAACCTAAAGAAGCTTTGAGTACAAGAGAAACTCAATCTAAGGCATCTTAGCCTTGTAGCACATCTTGGTCTGTTATGTGTGTCTGCACTGACACAGAGCAATTTGACTGAGATGTTTGCAATATTTTTTTACAATAGCAGTGTGCTATAAATAAATAAAATCCATTTTGCCAAATTTCCTAATGGAACAAATTTTTCTCTGGGGTGGTGGGGTTTTGTAAGAATTCTTCATTTGTTGTTCAGGGCTTCAGAAATTATGATGCTGGCTTCTGAAGTCATGACATCTGGCACATAAACTACATTTGGCACATAATTATCTTTGTGGTCATGTTAGTTTGCTTTCCGATTTGGAGCTGTGGGGTTTTTATATGCCAGCTTCTGGTTGTATCTGAAAGCATGGAGATTTCTAATATTATCCTCAATTTAGAGCTGAATCAGGGCTTTTTAATATTGTAGAAAAATATTTTTGTCCCTTAAACACTAAGGGAGATACTGTCCTGGACACTGATCCTTCTTGGCAGCTCAAGAGTGCACGGGGAAAAGGCAGAGGAGCTGTTTTGGCAGCCTGTGCCGGTTGTTCTGCTGGCTCCCCTCTTCTCCAGTGCAGTCAACATAGACCATGGGCGGGTGGCACCAGTAATCAGTACTTGTTTTCTTTTTATTGTATTTTTTATTCTTATTATTGCTTCATGCTGCCTCAACTGATGCATTCAGCTCAGACTTGAAGGAGCTAATTTCCTTAACAGCTGAGATAAAATCAGGTTGTTGATAATGCAGAATGGCTGCTTACTCGCTCTTGCAACACAACCTTTCCTTCTGCTTCCCGCCTGTTGTTTTAAACTTAAATGGGAAGTTTGCATCCTAGACACCTTTATAGTATCTAGGACAATAGGATTCTGCTTTACACTGCAGAACTGCTATATCAGCTTTCATTTTTGCCATAGATATATAGTGTTGTATAAGTATCCAACAGTAGAGAAAAGTATAAAATGCCACTCTGTAACTACTCCCAAGTTTTACATTGTTTAAAGCTGTGTTTGGCAAGTAGAGCTGAGACATTTCTTTGTATTCAAGAGTAGCTGGAAAAGTGGAGAGCAGAAGCCAAAATCTGTCTACGTAACCCTGGGTGTGGTTACAAGATGAATTAACCGTTTTTAAATCCCTGTTGATGCCAAAAAGGATGTAGTTCCCAGCCTTGTGTTGCTGTCTTCTCCCGAGCAGGTTAGCACTACTCCCCTCCCCATGCAGCCAGCTGGGTTGGAACCTCATCCTGCTGAATGCTTTTTTAGGGGGGTTCATTCTTAGGTGGTTCATGTTGTGACCAGGGGAGTAGTGCCAAGAGAGACACAGGCAACAGGAATGAACGTGTGGACAGGAGCAAATGGGAACTGCTGCCCCTTTGGGTGGCAGCTTCATCTGCAACTGACCCAGTCATGCCTTTGAGCAAAACTACCCGTGGGTGGATTTTCATAGTTAAAGGCAAGGAACAGAAAAAGATGGTAATAAAACAGGGATTTTTGTGTGTGCCAAAGACAGTTCCCTACTTGGAAAGCATCTTGATCTGGTTTTGTTTTTCTGTACCATTAAAAGGTGACATGCAGGTCTCCAAACTACATTTTAGCCTGTGCAAGGGTGAGAGTAGAAAGGTTCAATGTACATAAATCTGTGCAGATGTGCTGATCATCAGGCCCTCCATGTCTTTAGCACCAGTCCAGTAAGAGATGGAGGGGAGGTGACAGAGGGAGGTGCGAGTTTTAATCACCTTTGATGACATTAGAAAAAAACCACAATAGCTCTCTGTGTTGCAATGTGCTTGGCATTGGTTTCTGTGTAGCTCTAATCTGAGAGCAAAAATAGTCCAAATACTTGCTTGTTTTGGCTGATTCGGCAGATTAAAATCTCTTTTGTCTTTTTCATGGGACTTTCCTAAAGGAAATAACACAATCTCTGCAGACAAAACATTCTTTACAAGGTGTAAAACAAGCCAGGAAGTTTTGGTTCAAGTGGTCACAGGTCTCTGATTCATAGCGGGGTTGGGTTTGGGGATCCCCACCGGCACTCTGGAAGTGATGTGTGGCTGTTGCCTCATTGATTCCTGTAGCTTTAGGCTCTATAAACCAGCCAGTTAGGGAACTTTTAGAAAAGATATGTTTTTCAAAGTTTTACATCGATTTTCTCATTATGCTGGTAAAGTTTCCCTCATTTTGCCAATGAAAGTACACAAGAAACACCAAATAATTCTATGACTTTTAACATTCACACCTGCAGAAATACCGCTTGTGTTTCTACCAGCCAGCATCACGGAACAGACACCAGTGCAAATTACTCCATCTTTAACTTGCTCTCTTTCCTCATAGCTTTTAATCTTGCAACTTGCCTGCTTTGTGCATTGCAGTGACATTCAGAATAGAGGTGTTATCACTTGGTAGAATAGGAGAAGGATCTCATTCCTGATTCTAGCCAAAGGTCACATGATTTAATCAAGACAATATTTCTTCTAGAAGCGTTAGTCCTAACGGGGCTTTGGCTCTGTTTCTTGAGCAGTGCTGTAATCTGCTTGAAAGTCAAATATCTCAGCTATGAGGTATTTGCTTTGTGGCTGTCAAACATGCTATAAACTTTGTGCTCTTACAACTAATCGCCATTGTACCAATGCTCTCTGTGCAAAAATAGCTGCTTTTGGCTCTTGATATAAAAAAATAATAATAAATCCTTTTTAAAGCCTGTTTCCATCAAAGGGTGATATTCTCCAATGTTGCTGTTCTCTGGTTTTCTCTGTATGCATCAAAACCAATGGCTTAGTGGGTTTTATTTCATTTTTACTGTACGGGTTCCTGTGAAATTATGCTTCTATTTTATTTTCTTTGTAGGTAACAGAGACTTTGCTCCTAATGATCCGCTGGAATTTAAATCTCATCAGTGGTTTGGAGCCTCTGTGAGATCCCAAAATGATAAAATTCTGGTAGGTCTTTGATGCCCTTCAGATGTATCAGTACTGAGATACTGCAGTGGAAGAAAATGCAAAGAGATCCAGATAACTTAGAATTTGAACAAAATCCCACTAATCAGTATAAATTGTCTTTTCTTCAGAATTTCTTAGCTAGGCTTTGCTTAACTCTTTATAAACAAAGGTAGGAGCAGTTTTCCTAGTTTTAAGGAAAGTAGTAAAATTAGTTGGATGAAGTTAGAATGTGTTATAAATTCTTGATGAACACTTTACAGCTGTTGCTTTAAAAAAGTAAAATTTCTAAAATTCTTGCTATAAATTAGCTATTTATAAAATACAAACCAATGGTAATTCTGCCCAGGTGCTGATAGTATAAATCTCCTCTGATAAAATGTGGTACATCTGCTGGATTTTTTTGTTGCTTTTCTGTAGAAAATTGGAATTTCGTTGTATTATTTGATACCCACCAGCATTTTGAAGAGGAGTTTGTTTCCTCACTGCTGTGTGCTCTTCCCTAGGCCTGTGCCCCATTGTACCACTGGAGAACTGAAACAAAACAAGAGAGAGAGCCTGTAGGAACTTGTTACCTGCTTGCTGGGTCGAAATTTGTGGAATATGCTCCCTGCAGGTCAAGTAAGTATAGAGCATTTACATGGCTTTTCTCTTTGGAATTCCTCTAGTGTTACACTTTGTGTACATTTTGGAGCAGGATGTTTTACACCTATTTCGCCCTTCCATGTAGAGCAATAACAACAAAACCTAAGCTAGATCCAGACATCTGAGTTCTCCTCCAGTTGAAGTTCACAATGCAGACCTTGTTTTCTTTACTGTAGGCCAGAGGAAAATCTTAGGTCCAAGTATCACTGGACTTGAGGACTTCTGTTGTTGAAGGGACCAATTCTGTAGTAATCACTCAAGAAAAATTATGTAGCAAGTGCTTTTTCAAAGAACAACTCTAGAATTTTTATGAATCTCAAGTATTTTATTGTTATTTGAGCACATTAAAGTGCAAGCTCATTTTAGAAGACAAGATTTTGCAAAAAGAGGTTCTGTTCTCCCTGTCCACATACACGTGTAGTGATGCATTGTTTAAATTATATTAACTGTTGAACATTTGGAGTCATATTTTCCAAATGCTTTGCATTCATTTCCTCTAGTTGGGCTGATAGATTATCCAGACGTTTATAACCTAAAACTTGAATGTTGAAGCTAGGATTGACTTTTTATTTGCTGAAAATCATTTGTGAACAGCAGGAATAAAATGTGTCCAGTGTGGTCCAGTATAACAAGAAGTTAAATAAGTAAATATTAAACTAAATCATGCTGGTTAAGTAGTCACACTTTCAGCTAAGGATGTCTCAGCATTTCTACTCTGAAGCTGTATAATCCTAAAATTGATTCAGCCATAACAGTTCTCGCTGCGATGAGTCTCAGTATGGAAGTATTTTTTTCAGCCGTGTATGCTCTTTTAGTTTTAAGCCAATTCAGCTTTCTATTCCATACTAAAAGAAAAACTTATTCCCTCTTTTCCTGAACAGAAATTGCAAATATATTTTCCTCAAGACTTTTGAAGATTAATACGAAGGAATATGGGGTTGCTGTTTGCTTTGACTGTGCTAGGTTAGAACACATGCTGATGTTACATGTCTATTAGGCCAGCCCTAAAGTTGTTACAACATTTGGTTGTGACTTGTTGATAAAGAGAAAATACTGATTAAAGAGAAAAGTATTCCAAGGTTCCAGTTTAGCAGTGCAAGTTTACACAGGAAGATGCATTGAAAGGTATCCACAGAATCAACTGATCAAGTACTGATAATACTTTCTTTATTTATTTTTCTCCTCTTTCCTTTCTATCCTTTTTTACTTTGCTAGCAACTATCGATGCAGATGGACAGGGATTTTGTCAAGGTGGATTTAGCATTGACTTTACAAAGGTATGTGATTTTTGTGTCATTTTGTATGGGTTAGCATTCAGCTGCAAGATCACAAACACTCCTGATACAGACCACTTAGAAGCACAGCTATTATGAAACTAAATGTTACTCTTCCTGGGGAGGGAGCGAACCCACAACCCAGCAAAATTTATAAATAAACCAAAAAATAACTTGAAACCACTCAAAGAGCTGTTATAAACCTGTTTCTCCCTACATCTTCGCAGCAGTACACTTTCACCTCTTGGAGGAACCACGTTCTGAACAAATAATCTGCTTTCCCAGCTTCCTGCCATACTCATCTGCTGCAGCTGGTCCTCAAGTGAAATCAGCTGTAATAGTCAGCATTTTTGAGACATGGAATTGGTGCATGTTACTTCTTGTTACTTGAATGTTACTAGTGTTACTTCTTGAGGAATAATAACTCAGGGAACTGGTAAACAGTGTGCTTGTGAATCATGTTGGGTTTTCTCATCAGCTATCAGAAGTACAGGAGTTTTTTACTGTCTCTAGTTTCTTCTACTTTTGTGTTCTCCCTGCCTGTTCTAGTTCTTTCTTTTTAATTCACAATTACTTTTGAAATCAAGCACAATAAAACTGTGCACAGATCTGAGAACGTTCTATAGTGTTCTATATTCTACAGTGAAATTGTTTAGCAGAGTCAGGACGTGTTAAGACCACGCAAGCCCTATTTGTGATGTGGCTCTTTTTTTGGGTTCCTCACATCTCAGGATGAGGTCGTATCCCATCACTCTTTGCCCAAGGCCACTCATGTTTTTCCTCCAGAGGAAACTGCCAAGTACAGGATAGGACTGTGAGTGTTTGGGTTATTTTGCACACACCCTCAGGGTCACTGTGCAGGCTCCAGGTCCAGTTAAAACCAACTTTGGGCTCTAATCCAAAACTTTAGAGTGGGCAAGACAGGGTGTATCTCCAAATGTCTGACCTAGATTTTTCTGAGTGGTGAATATAGGAGTTTTTAGGATTAAAACCTGAATAAGTGGCTTAATTATGCAGCAGAGCCTATGGCCTAATTCAATACTTACAGAGCAAATTCCCAACTCTGGGATAGCTAATGTGGTTAAAGTTTCATAAAATGGTTTGTGAATTGCAGTTGTGCCAAGAAATATGGAGTGGGAGAATTACATCACAGTTATTCTGAATTAAGCTTTTCTAATGATAAGTTACAGAAAATGGCAGAAGCAGAAGATGACACTAGTTTTGTGTACTGACCTAAAAACATGATGTAACAGTCTTTAAGTTTTCTCCTAATTGTATTCCTGTTGCCATACATTCGTGTGGGAAGAAGGGTCTATTACAATGAAAACAGAATTCTGCCTAGAATTTTAAAAGGGTGAAGTAGTCACTGAAGATCGTTGGTTAGCATTGTGGAGCTACAGTGATGTACATGGGTGGGATTTCTTCCCATAAACATAGGATGTGTTGTCTGGCTTTAGATATGCTTCATGTGTTTTTAATTTTTCTTTCTGTCTTCCTTTTTTTTCTCTTCCAAGGGAGACAGGGTGCTGCTTGGAGGACCTGGAAGTTTTTACTGGCAAGGTGAGATATATCGTTTAGGTCACAGGGAAGTTGGCCTTTATGATTTTTCTCTTTATCCTCTTAGTCATTTTTATCCACACTCTTCCAACTGCTGTCAGTCTTTGTCAGTAAGAAAACTGACAGAAATGTTCCTTTGTCCTTAAGAATATCTCCTGAATAATCAAGGCAACCACAGACAAAGGTTGAAGTAATAGTAGTATAAATGTCCTTGGTGTTTTAAATAATTCCATGATCATTTTAAAGGCATTTTCCCTGGAATGTGGGATTTGTTTTCATCAGCGGGATAAGTTTCCTTTAGGGTATTTTGTTTCGCAAGCTACATGTTGTGTAATTTGACACGCATGCAAAGCGTGCATTTTCAGTGAGAAATATCCCCTCTAAAGAGAATTTCATTGTTCTCCTCTGATGACAAAGACGTTTTGCATTTGTATTGATTGGTTTGTGCCGTGGGGCACATTTTATCTCTACCTGGAATTACACGTACACTTCGCTCACGTGGGATTCAGTTGGTGTTTGCTTGCAGGATTATTCAGCCTTTACCTGCAGCTCTCTCCTCAAAGGAGGGTGCTGCTGTAATCAGGACACAGCTGCCAAACTCTGCTGCCTGGATTTTAATGCAACTACTAACATTTATTAATAGGTTTTCTGTGTCACGCCAGCCTACATGTAGTTGCAGCAGCACAGGAGGCTTGTTCCAGCCCTGTGTTTTAAATTACGAACAGAATGGAATGATTGAAGGTCAACTGCAGATACAATATCATATAAATTAGGTTCCTGTATTCATTTTATTGTTTTTTTGGCAAAAGTGACACTTCATCTGCCAAAACAACCTTATCCTCTTCTACTACTACCAAAAAAGCCCACTTGGCTCTGAATAGAAGACATCAGTATACTTCTAAAACTAGATTTTTCATCCTAAACTTTTATTCCGCATCCTGAGATGCTGGAGGAGTTTTCCCTTCACTTCATACACGAATGAATATGTATGTGAAGTAAGTGCCATTCTGAATGGGGTTTTTTGGTGATTCAAGTTTTCGTTTAAACTCGAAGAAAAAACTGTAATGGAGTCACCATCTAGTGGCTGATGAAGTCAGAACGGAAAATGTGGTAATACACTGTGCTCATCTCATTTGTGTTCATTTTATTGGCTTCTTGTCTGCCAAAACAGGCTCTTGTGTTGTGGTATTTGGGCAAGGAGTGCCCAAAGGGCTCAGTTCTGCACAACCATAAGCATATGATAACTCAGCACTGCCTTTTAAGTCCCGCCTTAATGTAGGATTGGGCTCTGTTTTCAGTGAGAACTCTGTGTGCCTCTGATTCAATATGTGCCCACATTTTTGTGGAAGTGGGATCCATATTTTCACTTGTGTCCTTCCTGGTGCAGCTGCAGTTGGCTCCTTTCGGGTCGGTGTTGTGGAAGAGTCGCTGCTTTCGAGGGCAGCGTTCTGTAAATGAGTGAGTCACTTTAGTGAATGAGTTCACACATTCTGTTTGTTGTTTTAAGCTGTTTTCTCTCTCTTTAGGCCAGCTTATTTCTGATCGAGTGACAGAGATCGTGGCTAAGTACGACTCCAAAGTCTACAGTACAAAGTATGATGACCAGTTAGCAACCAGACCTGCCAGTGCTGCTTTCGATGACAGCTACTTGGGTACGTGGTGGGAAGTGAGAAACCTCTACCTGGAAAACTCCCTGCCACTACTGATACTTACATCTAAATCACACAACTATTAATTCAGCATTTAACACATAACAAGAGAGTGACATACCTGAAAATGCAGTAATTTATATATGATGGAATTGTAGTTACTTTGCCATAGGCTTGACTCAAAAAGCACCTGATGACAAAATAAATGGAAGTACTTCCATGATTTTCCGTGCTCTGTAATTCAGGCTGAATATGGGAATGGCAAAGGTATGATTTTTATGTGAGAAGTTAGACACATAGGCGTTTGCTTGTTTGGTATTTAAAGACAGCTGTTTCTAAATAACCTATGAAAACAAAATAAAAATGTTTAAGAGCTCTGCTTTGGAAGAAAAACCATGAGGAGTGGGAAATCAGCATTTTGCTTCATGTATGTCTAACCAGGCTGAGGAAAAAAGCAAGGATATACCAAGACAATTCTTAGGATGATAATTTTAGAAATTTCATGTTCTGATCTCAAATTCCTAGATACTGATGAATTACAATCACTTATGGAGCTCTTCATACACTGAGCTGCTTCAAGGCAATATTTATTCCAGTGCATTTTAAGATGAAGAGAGGACTGTACACAGAGACACCTGTGAAAAGTGTAAAGAGAGATGAAAGGTTTAATAAGGTTTTTAAAGCCTCATCTTGTCTCTGCAGGTTATTCAGTGGCTGTTGGAGACTTCAATGGTGATGGCATCGAAGGTAAGCCCCTTGCTTCAGTAAGAAAATCATGTTAATAGGCTGGGCAGATCTTTCAAATCAATGGTACAGTGCACAGGGAAATGCATCGAGTGCTAGGAATGAGCTGCTCTGTTCAGCAAAGTCACTGTGCTTTGGGACCTGACTTCTTATCTGTGTCTTGCTTTATGTTTCAGACTTTGTATCAGGAGTCCCACGAGCAGCAAGAACTCTGGGCATGGTAAAAAATTTGAAATGTTAAACTTTACAATAAATAAAAAGGTGACTATTGCTGGTATGCTGTAATGTGTATTTCTTTATGTGCAGGTGTCCATTTACAATGGGAAAAACATGTCTTCCATGTACAACTTCACTGGAGAGCAGGTGTGTGGCTTTGCTGAGAGTGGTGGGTGACCAGGAGGCCTTTCCTGTGTTGTGACAGTATTTAGGGTACTAGATAATATAATAGTCTGTATGTTACTGGCTTGATTGCCAAAGCAAAGTTTTATGAAGTCTGAGGGAATTCTAATCTTATTTAAATAAAGCAAATGCTGCCTATTTTGAGAACTGGGAAAGGGGCTGGGTCATGAAAGGGGAAATGGGGAAAGTAACTGATGGAAAGTAACTTACTAACAGAGTAAGGAAGAGAAACAAAAATGTAAGGAACAAAAAAAAATTGTGGCATATGTTATCACCTCCCTGATGTATTTTGTGTACAGATTTGTGTAAACTTGTTTATGTTTGTATCAGTGCAACTCACAGGTTGGGTTTGAATTTTGTTTTCCAGATGGCTGCCTATTTTGGGTATTCAGTAGCTGCCACAGATATCGACGGGGACAAGTAAGTGTCCTCTTCTACCTCTTCTCACCAATGCCACCCAAATTGTTTCTGGAAAGAAAAAAATTAGCTTTTATTAAAAGGTCTTTCCCACAGTCTAGATTTCTGTCTTCATTGCTGGTTTAACACATCTGCACGACTCTCTTGCTAACACTCCACATTTGTTTTAACATTTTTAGGTTTGTTTTTGTATTTGTCTACATAAATACATGTGTATATTCACATGCTTTCAGTCTATTAAATTTTGGTATATTTGTGTTTACTCTGCCAATAAATGTTTGCCTTCAGTTGAATTTAAAGTTAGTTAACTTTCATCTGAGTGTTGACTTCAGTGCTGAGTTAACAGGTGCTGAAGAGAATGAATTTTCATTATGCTACTAAAGAGCTTTGTCCTTTGTTTGTTCCAGTTACACAGATCTGTTTATTGGAGCCCCTCTTTTTATGGATCGAAGTTCAGATGGGAAGCTTCAGGAGGTTGGCCAAGTATCCATCTGCCTTCAGCGAGCCTCCGGAGGGTTTCAGATGGCAAAGCTGAACGGTTTTGAGGTCTTTGCGAGATTCGGCAGCTCTATCGCGCCCCTGGGGGATCTGGATCAGGACGGCTTCAACGGTAGGATAATGTTTCTTGATCAGGATCTCCTGATTGTAGAGGAAACCCAGCCAGCACAGTGAATGTGGATTCTGCACAAAAACACTCGGCGCTGTAGCCGTGACTGAGTGTGGGACACTGAGGTCTAGACTCCTTTCGATGCTTGTATGCTACTCCCAGGAATGCTAACAGGAGTTCCATGGATGCATCGAGCAGAGACTATACCATTGAAACGACAGCATGGACTGCTTTAGTTCTTACAATCACCACTTGATTGCTTTCTAAGTCATGACCACAATAGAAGCTTCAATAAAATACCTGACTCTCCACTGGGACCTGTTAGGACATCTTCAATATAATTTTCCTCTTTCCATTGTTTAAAGACTATTTTTCTCTCTGGAACACAGTGATGGCAGAAAAGAAGGCTTTATTTCAGATTGCTGGTTAAAAATGTTTGTATAAAAGAGATTTTCCTGAGAAAAGTGTAGATTTTTTTATTATTATTCAAAATGGAGGAGTTTGGTGGAAATATTGTGTAGCAGCTACAGCCAGATGTACCAAGAGCTGAGTGTCCCGAGTGAGTAACTGGAAGAGAAATTTGAGTCTGACATAACTGAAGCTGAGGACTCTCAAAGCCCTTGCCCAAGCTTCTTGTTAATTTCTGATAGGAATGAAGAGCAATGGAGCAGGCAAGAATCATGTAGTGTTGGGATGGAGACTTCCAGGAATCCTAGGGAGAACACTTTGTTTTGCCTGTCATATTCCAGTGTTGCCTAAAGAGTAGTGGGAATTTGAGTTCCACCAAAAATGCTCATTTTTTCCATTCTGCTTGCAAGCTAAGTATTTTCTGTAAGATCAAAAATTACAATAGGTGGTTACTTCAAATTCCTAGGTAGCTCTAGTTTATTTTTGATGAAGTCATAAAGTCATAGTGTAGTTGGAATTGGAAGGGACCTTTTTAGTTGCTAACAGGTTGTAGAACCAGTGTTAAGATGCCATATCACTGCAATTATTTACAGAAGACATTAGACAGCTAAAAGCCAAAACTCTAGCCAGTTGATGGAATCATCCCGAAAATGTTTTGATTCCACAATACTTGCATCTGAAATACACTGTAGGCAAGAAAGTCATAGCAAAATCTGCCTCCTTTTAATTGCCTTGCTGTTATTTAGTCTGTTTGTTTTGGGTTTTATTGCTCTGCCTCATTTTTGGCAGTGTTAATTAAAATACTTTCCATTACAGTATGGTGCAAGATAGGAATTTTTACTTCATGAAGTCTTCATGAAGTTTGTAAATAGGAGTCAAAAATACAAACCAGTAAACTTTTGAGTCCTTATTCTTTTCATCAAACTTTCTCAAATTTCAGAAAAGAGGAAGGAGAAACGGAATTATTCCAAGTAGTGTTTCATGTTTGGTCCTTGAACTGACTGTGGAAATGTTGAAATTAGATCATATGTACACTTCTAGAGCCGTCCTTACAGATAGTCTAATTAGCATTTTGTTTATTACCATTTATTATTCATTAACAGTGAGTACTTTTAAATTTATTAAGCTTCAAGAGAAAGAATAACTGCACTAACTGGAAGTTCTCCATAAAGCATGCTGCCAAGCCATGACTGGGATAGACTGGAATTTAGTATCTACCGTTGGTTTAGGACGATTTAAATTTTCCGTAACTATTAACATGTCCCACCCTTTGGCGGAACATGAGTGTGTAAATGAAATGGGAAGAGTCACACTTAGTTTTGTGGTTTGGCGCCAACAGTGACTAACTCTGGTTGTTTTATTAATCTCAAAAGCATCCTAAATCTATATGATTTTACTGCAAGTCAGTCACTAAAGTGCAGAAGTGTTTGTAGAACTATTTCTTTCCTTCCTCTCCCCATAAAAGTCTGTGACATGTTCTTGTTAAACGTTTATACTTTCTAGAAAAAACAGCATCCAATAATAACAAAAAAAAAAGGAACAAACGAAAAGAGCAATAAAAACAAATGTTGATGAGCATTTTAAAGGCTGGTTGCATTTCCTCCCTACTGACAGACACTGAAACTGTAATATCAGAAATTACTGATTGCTGTAAGCACAAATATGTTCTAGTTTGTGTCTGGAGATGTTGATGGCTCTTCTTTTGGTTTTCAGATATTGCAGTTGCTGCACCGTATGGTGGAGAGGACAAGAGAGGACTTGTGTATATCTACAATGGAGGAGCAAGTGGTTTGAATGCCATCCCATCCCAGATCCTGGAAGGGCAGTGGGCCGCTCGCACTATGCCCCCCAGCTTTGGGTACTCGCTGAAAGGAGCCACAGATGTGGACAAAAATGGATATCCAGGTCCTCTGCTCAAAAGGGCACTTTACAATAACTTAATAGCAGTCCCACCTCTGAGAAACAGCATATTTTAAAAAGCAAATTGTAACATGTAATATGTCTCATTTCTTCCTAGACTTGATTGTTGGAGCCTTTGGTGTTGACACAGCTGTTCTGTACAGGTAAGGGTTCCTCTGTGCTTGTACCTGAGTGAAAGCTCAGAGGAGTTCTGGAGCTACAAAAGAAAGCAGGATCAGGGAAGTCTGAAAATCTACCACTCCACCTTCCAAACCTCTGGAGGTGAAAAAACGCTATACTGCTTTTTTCACTGAGTAAACCTATCTGCTGTCTTAAAATGCATCTTTCTCAATAATACGTAGTTAGTAGAAAACATAAATAAGGTGTCTTCAAGGCTTTCTTAGTGACAGCTTTCTAGATTCTGACACAACAGCTGCCAGCTATTACACTGCAATCCCGATAGTCTCATCCCAACGTGCTCATTTTGAGAGAATATATTGTCTGTACTTATAAGTAGAGAGGACTTCCTCTTTACATGGTTGTCCATGTTGTGGCTGATGGAAATGAAAGGGCACAGGAAAGCTTCCCACTTTTCCCTCGTCTAGTAAATGGTTATTTGTTTTTCTTGTGGTTTCACTAAATATTGTGTGTTTGTGTGTATTGCACAATTTGATGGGGGGGTACTGTCTAACGTGGTGTTGAGTGCTCTTCAAGAGGATTTTTTCTTTGCAGGGCTAGACCAGTTATTAGAGTAAATGCTGCCCTGGAAGTTAATCCAACCATTCTAAACCCAGAAAACAAAGCCTGTTCACTGGGAGATGTAAAAGTTTCTTGGTAAGCAGTGTATCTATGTTTTCCTTTGAGGGGAGGGACTTCTTGGGTTTTATTTTTATCAGCTTCCAATTTTGAAAGGTCTCAGGAAGTCTAGTCAGCTAATAAAAAAAAAGAAAATCAAGCACTGTTTTTTCTGAAAGAACAGACAATACAAAATAATAACTCCAACAGCAGCTGGAGGACCAGCATTGTCTTTAGTAGATGCCAGCCTGACTCCCAAAACCTGCAGAGACTGCCAGTTGTCCCTGTTGGGCAGAGTAAGGTCTTCCCAAGATGTCAACATATCACACAGCATTTGCAGTGTTTTTACCCACTAACACACTAGGGCAATGATCTGCTCTGTGAACTGGTTTTGCTTCTGGTTCCTGGGCTGTTATCCAAACCTACTTTTCCTCTCTAGTGCTAACTTTCTTTTTAGGGTCAGTATGATAGCTTTAAAAATAAGACCCTTTTGATGACTGGAGTGAACATTCTGGTCCACAGGTGATTATCCCTACATGAATCAAGACTCCAAAGCTTTGCATTGCCTGCAATTCTGTCTACTTATTAATAGGTTATGGTTTCTCTTCCATCAGTAGAAATTAGCTCTCGGGAGTAAGCTAGTCTCAAAAAGAGGATACATCTGAACAGAAATAAACAGTGAGGAACTTTAGAAGAAAGTGGGAGAAAAAGTGTGTGAAATCCATTTTTTTTTTTTCCCTCTCAAACAGCTTCAAAGTAAAGTTCTGCTTAAAAGCGGATGGCAAAGGAAAGCTTCCGAACTCACTCAGTAAGTTCTGCTCATTTAAAAACTGGAAGTCTTGTTGTGTTGTTTGCAGACATGAGTACTGGTCATTGTTACTTTCACGACTGAAACAGCTGGGTGCCCTTTGCAGCACATTGCTGCCACTTGGGTGGCCAGGTACATCTATATCACTCTTCAGCAGGTTTTTTTGGCTGTAGTAGTGTAGAAGTCAGTGACATTTGACCATACCTGAGATTTAAGCATATGTTCAACCATGTGGTTAACTAGTCTTGGAAAGCCCTTTGTATTTTACAGAATTTAGAGTAACTGTCATTGAGGGGAGTTTTAGACAAGAATATTCAGGTATGTGCATTGTTAGGCCTGGGAGATACAGACAAGCCACGGGGGACTTGTCACATCCTGTTGGGGTCATGACTTTCTGATTGATATCACTGAATTTTTTTATCAGATTCTCAGATCAGAATCAGGAAAAGATTGTTTCAAACAGATTTTTAAGTTGTGTCCAAGAGATTTTGTAGCATGGAGAGGAGCCCGCTGCAATCAGGTTTTGTCTACTGATTGCAAAATCTTTTCCTTATTTTCTGTGGCGTGTACAGAGGTGGTGTGATCTGGGAAGGCTCATATAAATATCCGTTACATATTTTAAGTTTTATTATCTCTATCAAATATTTCAAGTAATTAGATTAGCAGTAGTGTTTGAAAATACAAGTGTTACGTGCAAGATTGCTTTACAATTTTCTAGGGGTAAAAATTCTAACTTTAGTTCTTGCAGTTCTACAACAATTATTAATTATAAATGTATCTGTGTTCTTGCGTATTTCCAGTGTTTAAGGAAAAAGCAGAGTCCAATTTAGGACAGCAACAGTACTTGAGAACTAATGCAGTGACAGATTTTACATGGAAAGAACTGGAAGTTTTAAGAGTGGCAAGCACTAGGTTTTCATTGTAGTTGAAATCAGTGTTCAGCTCCATTTCTGGGGGCAATCTGTACTGTGTTTGATGGAATGAAATATCCCTAACCCAAACCCTTTGGCTTGGCCAGATTTCCAGGTGGAGCTGCTGTTGGATAAACTGAAGCAGAAAGGAGCTATAAGGAGAGCTCTCTTTCTCCACAGCAAACAGCCCAGCCACTCTAAGAACATGACAATTACAAAGGGGGGCAAAATGAACTGTGAGGAACTTGACGCCTTCTTGAGGGTAAGTAGCCATTTATGTTTTAGGCAAATAATTTTTGGTGCATTGTCTATTACAAGATCATTGTTCATTAGGCGTCAAATAAAAGATTAAAAATTGCTAGAGAAACTTCATGCTCAGTGGATAGACCTGAAATTACTAAAACCATATGTCTGTCCCAAATTATCGCTGCTGTCACGGGATGAACCATGAATCTTCTTGTGGCTAGGCTCCTGATCCCTAAATGGATTGGAAATTCAATTCAGAACTTTGTTCTGGGCTTCTTGGACAAGTCATCCAGGCACCAAATTAGTTATAATTTCCGAGGAACATGAAAGTCGAGCAGCAGAGGTTGTCCCATCTACTTTGGAGGTTAAAAGTTGAAGAAAAATACGGACCTGCAACTGACAAACCAAGATAAGCAAATAGCAGAGGAGATGGAAAAGGTTGAAATACTGTTTGCTTTTTCTCAGTCTTTCTGTTCTTGTCCCCACAAATGTGAACAGATGCTAACACAATTAAAAAGTATAAATCAGTAGAAGACACATTGTGTGTGTGCAACTCAGATCTATCTCTGAGTATTTATAAATCAAACATAAACAATACTTGCTTCCCTCTAAAAAAAACCCAAATAAAAATGCTAGTAATCATTAAGGATTCATGGAGGGAGGGTAGGTAATACTTTCTTTGACCTGACTTTTGTGAGTGGGATATATACGGAATTAGACATCTCAGATCTCAGGGTTAGTAAAGATTTAGCGCATTTCCTCCTGACATTTTCATAAAGAAAGTAATGACACATGACCTATATGAAATTATCCTAAATGGGATGCAAAACCAGTTTAAAACTATAGGTAATCAATAAGTTTCTGCCCATAGAAGATATGTTCTGAAATAAGACCCTGAAATGAGGATCTGTTCTAGAGTCAGTAATTACTCTCAGAAACAAAGCAGAGTTTACAGTGATCAAATCTGTGGCTAATGTAAAGCTAAGACATGGTTGGTAAGTTCTCTGAAAGGCAGGATCAACGTTTGATGAACAGAATGATTTGAAATGAACAACATGAAAGTCAGCAACTTCTGAGTGCCAAGTAATAATTTTAGGAAGGAAAAATTATAAGTCCAAAGATGAGTATCTCTGAGGGATCTTAGAAGCAGACTGAGGTTGGTCTGGCAGGAAAGAGCAGAGTTGTGTAGCCCTTAGGCTCCTTGTTACTGGATTTCCATGACTTGATATTTCTGTATGCTCCAGTTTTCCATTTGCTAAACAGGCATGTTACTGCTAAAATGGTGCAGGTTTTCTGACGAGAGATTTTCTACTACGAAACAAGCTCAGAAGTTTTAATGTTGTTTCGGCCTCTCCATTCCTACTATGTTTTAATTGTGATTCAAACCTTTGGTTTCCTCAGGATGAATCTGAGTTCAGAGACAAGCTAACTCCCATTACTATTTTTATGGAATATCGTCTGGATTACAGAACAGCTGCAGATGCAACAGGATTGCACCCTATCCTCAACCAGTTCACTCCTGCTAACATGAGCAGACAGGTACGCTGCTTACATAACCTGTAATGAGAGAACTCAGAACGTGCTTAGGTTCATCCTAGGGAGAAAATCACTTAGAGTAGTACTGGAAGTGTTAATATTGAAGGCTTGGAGTGTTTCATCCATTCTCATACCGTGCTGCTCTGTGTACATTATGTTTGTTTCTATAGTTCTCTTAAGGTAATAGACACAGTTTTTCTATTTCTGCCCTTTCTACAAATCTTTACACTTACTTGTAAAGAGGATGGTGAAGATGCAACTTAATATGAAGAGATTATTCAAAGTATGGAAACATGGTTAAGGTGTAAACATCAGTGCTAGAATTGCAGTAGGGCAGGATGAGGCACAGTGTCCCCCACATATAAAAACTCATTTGTCCTCTTCTGACACTAATGACATGAAAACATTTCATAACCAGCTATGTAGAATTTTTTTTAATGTGGTGGTGAAATAGTATTATTGAAAATGTATGTTAGAACAGATGAAGGAATTATTACAACAGTATGTGTTTGATTTTTGCATAGGCCCATATTCTGCTGGATTGTGGGGAGGATAATATCTGCAAACCAAAGCTGGAGGTGTCAGTAGAAAGGTAAATACATGAGAAAAGTACTACAAGGAAAAGCAATTTCCCTACTTAAATTCTAAAATTCAATAGCTGGTAATACTTTTGTTTAAGGGATGTGTTGAAATAAGTAGGACTCCTCATTGTATACAATTTAAATTTTAAAGAAAACCTATTTTCTGCTTTGTAACCTAATGTCTTTAGCATGCAATGCACCACTCCCACCCCCACCCCAGCCTCCATTATAAGCAGACCATATTTATTTATTTATTTATTTATTTGTTAAGCTGGACATGTGTAGTGAGAATAAACCACTGTTAGCTGCCATTGTATCTCTGTTCTGTTGTTTAATATTAGACAGACACATGAAGATATGATTTTATCCAGCGAGGGGAGGAGTAGGGCTCTCTCGTCACACGTATGAAAAAAAAAAATTGTTGGTATTGGTAGTATCTTTTATCAAATCTGGAAAAAAGAAACAAGTTTTAAGTGGAAATTCTTCCATGAGTCTGAGCTTTTTGTACTTTGTGTGGCCTAAAGCCTCTCTTAGTGTATTATCTCATAATCTGTTTTTTTATGCATTATAGCATATGCAGACTGTATGTAGTTAGGACACTTCACAAGCACTAATTCATGCAAACACTTCAGGAACATTTTTCATCAGTGCAGATACCTTGATGTTTGCTTGTAGTTGGTGAAATGAAAATACGTTGTTTGGAAAGATAGTCTCTTTGTATCTGGAACCAAAGGTATTGCAGAGAGGTCTTGGTTCTATTCTGTAATTGAGCCTTCCCTTGAGTTTTGTTATAAATATGTGCTTGTACCTCTGCAAAGTGAGCCTGTAATTCAAAATGTACACAGGGATTTAGCTGTTCATAATTCTTTGTTCCTTGTGGGAGAAAGGTGTTGGTGTTTTTTTGTTTCGTAGCACATTTTACAGGAAAGATTCTTACAGAAGAGCCTGTAATACTTGCTGCGTTTGTGATTATAGACATGGGGTTTTTTTAAAAGTAGCTTAGAGCTCTCCTGACACTCCTGGAACAAAGGTGCTTCCTCCAGATTTCTCCAGTGTCTTTGTGAATTCTCAGAATGTCTCTTGTTTCTCTAAGTACAGCCACTTCAATGCACTTTAAAACCTGAATGCAGAGCTCATTCTTACACTGTTTTCTTGTAGTGATCAGAAGCAGATCTATATTGGTGATGACAATCCCTTGACCCTCATTGTCAGTGCTCAGAACCAGGGGGAGGGAGCCTATGAAGCAGAACTCTTTGTTGTTGTTCCACCCCAAGCAGATTTCATCGGAGTTGTTCGTAACAACGAGGTAAAATTCCAACTTGTTTTTGAGGAGTCATATTTCAGGTGCTCTGGAAATCTGTGGTGGTTTCTATTATTTCAATCTTGGAGCAAAGCACTGCAAAAGTGATTAGATTTTTCCAAGCACCTCTTTTTTATAACCTTGAAAAGAGATCTGTCTTTTATCAAAAACATTTGTCTCCTTGGAGACTTCCATACTCAGATTTTATTTCATTTTAATACTTGACTGTGTTATGGCTGAGAAATTACATTAAAATTAATGCAGCATATCTAGAACTTCTCTCCAGACTTTCATCCAGGTGTTCAGATGTAAAGAATGACATTTTTTAATATTTCTTTCTGGTTTATTGCAGGCTTTAGCCAGACTGTCATGTGCTTTTAAAGCAGAGAATCAGACTCGCATGGTAGTTTGTGACCTGGGAAATCCCATGAAAGCAGGAACTAAGGTAAGGTTTGGTCCAACAGGTGTCTGGCAGCTCACCCAGGAGGGCAGGTGGAATTTTCCTTAATCACAGTAGTGTTTGGGCAGGAAGTTTTCTCACAGGAATTTAAGATTAGATCTAGCTGACATTTAGCTGCCCACATGTTTGGTTAGTACAGCGGTAGGTGGTTTCAACTTTTCAGCTAAATTAAAGGTTGAAAGGAGTGTTCATGAGTTTTATGATGCAACTCAAAATGAGTCGTTCATTAAATAGTGGAATTAATGGACTTTGGTGCCTCATGAATTTTTTATATTTATCTGATCTGTATTTTTTAGGATATAATCAAGAACCAGCTCATAACACTTCTTTCTCTTAGTTCATCTCTTTTCTGCCTACTTTGTCTAGTTGAGACCACTACAATTCCACCAAATGTAGCTGAAATGGGAAGAATTAAAAAATTATTAGTGGGACCTGGCAGATTTTAAGGTGATATGACATAATAAGTCTTATTTTCTGAGGAAATGAAGTGAAAATCAGTCGCAGTTATAACAATTTCACGATGCTTTTCTTCCAAGAGCCATCTTGTTTAGATGAATAAATGCTATTTCCAAAATCTTTTGAAGGGTATCAAGCTGAACTGCACAGATGTTAAAGCAAATATGAATTGGCTTGGACCAAACCTTGGGAATTATTTTGAATCATTAATGTATTCTCTGCTCTTTAGATTACAATACCTTTTACAACACCTGGGGAGGCTCAGTTATGTGTAGAAATGGCTGAAGTGAGGGTGGGGGGAGCATGATGGAACCCTTATTTTGTATTTTATGGCACTTATGCCTTGGCTGTAATCTAAGGAGAGGGCAGTACATTTCCAGCCTGGATGAACTGCAGAAGTTTAATTTGCCAGTTCTGTGTGCGTATTCTCTCATGACCACAAGTCTCAAGCAATTTCGTTGTAGTCTAAGAGCATTAAGAAGCTTTTATTGTGTGTTTTATTGTGCTTCCACTGAACCACAGTGATTTTTCCCCCAGCTCTTAGCTGGCCTGCGTTTCAGCGTGCACCAGCAGTCTGAGATGGACACCTCTGTCAAGTTTGACTTGCAAATCCGAAGGTATGGAAATCTCTGAGTATGTACCTCACCTGGGAGAAGACACACACAGTAAATAGACTGCAAACTACACAGGATTGCTCTGGCCTAATTCTCTTGTCTTTGCCTCGTAATGGCTTGAAAAATAAACACATTGAATTAGGTTTCCTAAAATACAGGAAAAAATGTAAGAATATTTGTATGTGCATATCATTGTGCTCTTCTGACACTTGTAGTGCCACGGAATGAGTTTGGGTTTATAGCCCTCTTTTAAAACTCATGTTTGAATTCTGAATTCTTTCTGATGTAAAGCCAGGATTTTATGTATTTAGAGGATGAGAGTCTTTCAGGGCAGGCAATGCATGGAGTGGTCTGAGCAGAAGCAACATGCAGTGAACCATCACAGCAGCCAGCCTAAAAGAGCCTGAAAATTAAATGGAACAAAACAGCAGCGTTCCTGTTAATTATCGGATGAGCACAGCCCTGTCATATAAATCTGATATAGAAATCTGAATTTATAACTTCTGGAGATGATGTTTAAGGTTTGGAGATATGATCATTAGGAGTATCTTTACCCAATGCAGTTTTATGTTGCTTTTAATGGACAGTACAAATACAACTGTTTGGTTTTTTTCCCCATGGTGGACCAAAAGTGCTTTATTATTCCATTTAAGGGCTTTCTTTTTTTTAATGTAGTGAAGAAATTAATCTCATCCACATATGCGTTTTTCATCTACAAGAGATAGAAAAGTTTAAAGCTGCCATTCTATTTTAATGATAGAGTAGTTTGCCATACCAATCAAAGGCCTTGGCACATGAAATATCTCTTTGATCTCCCACTGCTGTCTGTTCAGTTTTTCCCCCTCCTCCATCAGCTGGTAAGGTGTGCCAGTGGCACGGTGACTCCTGTTCTTTGCAGGAAGTGATCTGCTCTGGGGTGTCTGTCACCTTCCTTAGGCTAACAGCAGTCACCTACTACTGTCACTGGGTCTGAAACAGCAAGGTTGCTCAAGTCATGCTTCTCTCCTGATGGAAGAGAAGGGAAGTTCCTGTAGTGTTTTAGGCTTTTTATGGAAGAAAATTCCTTCCGTGCCTTGTGGATACAGGAAGAGCAGACAGTGGTGCAATGGAACGCGGTAATCACAGTCCATAGTGACAGGCATTACCAGGGTATTATCTGGAAGAGGTTTTAAGGATCTCACTACTTGGCTTAAACTCACAAAGCTAGATTTCCAAAGCTGGCTCAGTTCCTAGCAGAGCAGGTCTAGTCTCTAGAAGAGTGAGGTATTTACGGGTCAGGAGGAAAACACTGTTGCATGTGTTTGTTGATTACAGCAGCAGCGAAGAATAATTAGAAGATTCAAGAAGGTCTTTGTAAAGGAAATTGTTTGGTTAGGGAGAGAGAATAATCAGGTGTGTCTAAGGTCAGGATTCTGTTACCAGCACCACTTTGAGGGGGGAGGGTTTTCTGTGTTTTCTTACATGACAGCTGTAGAAGAGAGCCAGCATTAACTTTGTGTCCTTCATCGACCTCTCCCTGCTGAGGCTGCTGAGGCTCCCCCAAACTGTGCAGAGGGCGGGACTTCCATGCATATAAGTGAGAACTTGCTGGAATCTGGTCCTTAGTTTTTAGCAAGTGTTGTTTCCCACAGTGGCTCAGGAGTCATGCTATGATACATACAATTACTGTGAAGTGTGGGGTTTTTTATTAAATACTATGCTTATTTCATTTAAGAATTTACCTTTTATTTTCCCTGCAGTTCCAACCTGTATGACAATCTGAGCCCAGTAGCATATTATCAGGCTGACCTTGCTATTTTAGCAGCTGTTGAAATTAGAGGGTAAGCAATACTATTTTAATAAACATTTTAAATGAGCTTTGCAAATTTGCTTCTTTATATTCACTGAACTTCCTTTCAGGTCTGCGTAAGTTTTCAGGAAAGTTTAGGGAATTTTTAATCATAAAGACCATATGATTCTGTCTAGCCAGCCTTTGGACTTGTGGATCTTAAATAATTCTAAATAATTGCAAAATTAATTCCAAAAAGGAATACTGTGCCTCCATTACTAGAGACCTTTTTTTTTTTAGAAGAAAAAATCATCCCTCGTGTTTGCAGTTTTACATTTCTGCAAGTCACTTTTCTCCTCCACAAACTGACTGGGGTTTCACCTGAAAACCCCTGAAACCAAAGGTGAAAATCGTATGGAATTTAAGTTTGCAATGTCCTCACCTTCTTCAGTCTGAAGCATAGTATTAATATTGTAATGACATGGTTACTCCATCACATCTCCTTGCCAGAAATCCATACTTCCCACCCAAAAGCTGTACAGTCCTCTTGCTTAACCAGTTCACTTGGATTCCTGAGTCATAATTTTTTTTAAATTTTCTGCTAAATTCATTACTGTGACAAATTTATTCGATATCTGAGAGGAGGGGGATGGCACACTGGAAAAGCATTATTGGTATCTTCACTGTTTTCAGGGCATGCTGAATTAGTCTTAGGACTGTACTGCTAAGGCTCTACATCATCAATATTTCTCATTATCACAGTATTTCACACTGGTTTTTGGATGACATGTGTGTCTCTTACCATCTTTTAACATAGAGAACAGAACTGAACATTTAATATTCAAACCACTTCAGTTCTTCCAGGTAGAAAGAGATAGAGGATGAAGAAGTGGAGATTTTGTTTTAAGCATATTGGGGTTTTTTTTAGGTGTTCTAGAGAATCACATTTATTGTTTCATACTTGCTAATAACAAGTCCTTTGCTCTGCTGTTTAGTGTGTCGTCCCCTGATCACATATTCCTTCCTATTGCAAACTGGCAGCCAAAGGAGAATCCCGAAACAGAAGATGATATTGGGCCTCTAGTTCAGCATATCTATGAGGTGTGGAATTACTACTGATTTCAGTGACATGGTTCTGTGATAAATGAAAATAAATCTTTTGGTGTAGCTTTTCTCTGGAGTAAATTATGATTTTTTTTTCTTTTATTTTGTCTTGCATGTAAGGAGAGATTGTATTTTTTTTAATGCCAGGCCAAAAACTGGTATATCCAAGAAGGGTTGGAATGCAATTAGTGTAACAAGGGTTGATTACCCACATAACTACACATATTTTATTTTATTGCCTTTTGAAATCTAGATAAAACATTTGAAGAAATATGAACTCAGGAAATGGCTCATGGGTGTAAATTATTGTGCTCTATCCGTTCTGAATCACTACTCTGAAGTCTTTTGCTGTGAAAAAATTTAAGTATTTAAAATTTCCTGAAAAGAATTACCACAGATTTAATCTAGATTGTTTAATTAAGCAAAACTTACCAATAGAGCTGTGTGAATAATAATAGTTAAAATTTTTACCACTTTTAGATAAAATTTTGATGCTGTTGCCGTAAGTGGTTGGGGGTGGGGGTAGTGGCAGTACCACATTTGTGGCTCAAATACAAAGTAACAACTATATGCACATTAACAGAGAAAGTAGCATTATTTTTTTACATCTGGAAATTTTATTTTCATAATCAGCTGAGAAATAATGGTCCAAGTGCATTCAGCAAGGTGATGATGACTCTGCAGTGGCCTTACAAATATAAAAACAACACGCTGTTGTATATTGTTCAGTATGAAATTGATGGTCCCATGAACTGCACTTCTGACATGGAAATCAACCCACTGAAAATAAAGGTAAGGAAGACTTTCCCTCTGAGTAGAATGAAGTATGTTTGGTTGTTTTGTAATTTTGCTCAAATTAGCCAAATCCCTGAGAATATGGGAAACTGAGATAGTTTTTCATCTGTGGCTGATGAATAAGTCTGCACTTTTCCACGGTACATGTCAATGTCTGTAGCAGGTGAAGTAAAAGGTAAGCAACAGCTCAAAATTGTCAACTCAAAGATCAATTTGTCTTGTTTACTTTTATGGTGGTATGGTGGGGCTTTTTTCCTTTTTTTTTTAACTTCAAGGCTGTTCTCTATGAGTTCTAAGGCCAAAGCAATAGAATTATAATGAATGTGGTCATGAACTAAAACCTAGAACATACCAGACGCTTCTTGACTGTTTATCTAAATTTTCTGGGTTTTGCTTCTTGGAAGAAAATGGTATTATTTTTTTATATTACTAGCTTATTTATCTAGGCCCTCATCCAAAGGTCACAAAGGGCAATAGGGTTTAGCTATCACTGCCAGCAAAACATGGGATTTACAGAGCAGAAGAAACTCGTTTTTCCTAGGCTGGACTAGGCAAAGAAACACCAGATAAAACCCAGCAAATTTAATTGAGTGTAGAGGGTTGAATTCTGGGATAGTTTAGAACAAGCAATAAAATCAGTATGTTAGTTCAAGAAGAATTTGAGCAAAAGAAAGACTGAGGGAAGATATTCAGTGTATACTAAGACATACAAAAAAGAATAGTTGTGTATCTTTGGTAACCAAAAAGCAATTTCAGTGAATATATAAATACAAAGTTCCTGTGCTTCTGCTATACAATTTGAAATGATTTATTTTCAGCCAGGGTCTGAAAGAAAAAAAAAGAAAGAGAGAAACTTGCAGTTAGGTATTTTCTTGATCTTAACCTTGAAGTCTGCAATTATCTAAATCATTGCTTGGGTTCCCTTGGTGTATCCTAGATTTCTGCTCCCAAGGATGATGACAGGAATGAAACACTTGGCAGGGAAGATCACCGTGACCACCACATCAGCCGAAGGGATTTAGCTGCCATGGAGGGGGACGTGCACACTTTGGTGAGCTCAGCACTGAGATGTTGACAATACACCTACAATCCTGTGCTGTTATAAGTCCTTAAAAACAAATTTAAGGAAGACTTGTCCTTTCTAAACATGATTGGAAATAGTTGTATTAGGAAATAAGCATGTTACCCTATCACTGTCTTTGTAACTGCAAACTATAAGTAATTATCCACTACTGGAGGTTATTTAATGCATTTTAATAGTTTATGGTGCTTTGCCAGTGTAGGTATATAGGTAAAGTAATGCGATTAATGACCTTCTAAATATTTTCATACTTGGAATATACTTCCTATTTTTATACACAGGGCTGTGGAACTGCTGACTGTTTAAAGATTGTCTGTCAAGTTGGCCACCTGGAAAGGGGAAAGAGTGCAATATTGTATTTAAAATCACGCCTTTGGACCCAAACTTTCATGAATGTGAGTGACTCTGAATATTCTGTCGCTGTTTCTGAAGCATTAAAAGTGATTTTTGTACCCACATGCAATACTAATTTTGTTTTTCTTACACAGAAAGAAAATCAGAATCATTCCTACTCTCTCAAATCATCTGCTTCTTTCAGTGTTATAGAGTTCCCTTATAAGAACCTTTCCTTTGAAGATATTCACAATTCTACAGTAGTAAGTCATTTACATCCAGCTTGAGTTACCACTCAATCACTTCAAAATTAGTACAAAGACAGTTATTGTTGAGTAACATTTTTATGGCTTGGTATAATTTTAATTTTATCAGCTATTTGTTTCATGTATTTATTTCAGTTGTACACATACAACTGAGGGTAAAACAGACTGGAGTTGACAATATTTGTGGCTTGAAAGACTTCACTGAAAATGAAAAAAATGGTGGTGAACAGTCCCAATGTTCTTGTTAATGCCATTGTTGTTAGAGAAATATTTTCATTGAAATTTGTTTTTGACTGTAGTAGCACTTAGAGCTTGAATAATGGACTTTTATTATATTATATGAAGTACTATGTGAGTGTGGAACAAAAAAAAAAGCCATTTGTGCCTCAGGGGGTTTCAAAGGGAAAGGAGACAGGGTGCAAACAGAAAGGAAGTTGTAGGCCACTTGTTTGGGCTGGCAAATTCAAAGTTTTTGGTAAGCATTATAGGATTAAGAGATCTTAAGGAAAGGTAGGAAAGGATTGTGACTGACTTATTTTTGAATATGGTTTCTAATGCCTATTATTAACTGGGGTTTTTTTCTCTCCCAAAAAGAGTGGACTTGATTTTTTGTTTCAGAGAGTACTGCCTTTTAAGGAAAAAAAGGAAAAGCCCTGAATTATTTTTCTCTAATTCTAAAATAGTTCCAGATTACTACAGTTTCACTGAAAATCATCAAGAATTACAGAAGATATGTTGCCATGTTATCACTGATTGCAAAAAAGCAAACCTAAGCAAAATAACCCCCAACCCCTTGTTATCATTTAATTTTAAAATCCTATTAAATCTGGGTCAGTGGAGTCTTTATTTCACCAATAATCTATGGCTTTTGACTCATACTGGAGAGAAAAAGTAATTTATACTGGATTAAGATTATAATCATGATAGGAGAAAGGTGTACAGGATTTAAACTGCATGGATGAACTCAGCATGTCACTGTGGTGCAAAGTGTGATTTATTGTGTTTTTCTATTAGGTTGCTACAAATATTACATGGGGCATTCAACCACAGCCCATGCCTGTGCCAGTGTGGGTTATAATTTTGGCCGTCCTAGCAGGGTTACTTCTCCTGGCTGTTCTAGTGTTTGTCATGTACAGGGTAAGTACTGTGTTTGGGGAGGGGGGGTTGTATTGTTTGTTTTTCCTTACTAGTGATGTATTATTTCATATAGTACCAGCAGTTTGCAGAAATGCCTTGGTCCCCTAATCATCTGAATCAGTTAAGCTTTTGGAATAACTGTAAAAGCTTTTCAGCTTTGTCAGGAAGAAGCTGAATAAAAGAGCAGGTCTGTGATTGTGCTGAACTCAGTTTAATTTTTCAACTGATATTTACTGTCTTTGGAGGTCAAAAATTAGTGAAGAGAGTAGGAGTGAAAAGACATCTTAATCAGTTAAGATCTGATCATGAAGGAAGGAGGAAGGATGTTTTGCAAATCACAATGCAATTTCTTAATTGTTCTCTGAATCACAGATGGGCTTTTTCAAACGTGTGAGGCCACCTCAGGAAGAACAAGAAAGAGAACAACTGCAACCGCATGAGAATGGGGAAGGAACGTCAGAAGCTTAAGCAGAGTTTTATCTGTAAGACATTCTGAAATGTACACTTGCCTACATCTTGGTTACAAATATTGGCTTCCCCCTTAATGAGCAAACACTCATGACTGCAGAGCTACTGGCCTTGGAAGGCATCAGCACATGCAAAACAAGGGCAAAACACTTAAATCCTCCCTTCTGTATTAACGCAGTTCCTGCTGCCACTAACGCATCCGCACTGACCCATGTGAGAAACTCAAGTGAGAGTAGTGCTGGGATTTTTGATACTGGGGTACAGGAAACATAATCTTTTCTGGTCCATGTACTGACTCTCCACGAATTGCTACACAGATTCTGCATTTGCTCTTGGAGCCAACAGCTTCCAGAGGTGCTTGCTGGATTACACGTTTAGTTTCAGTTGTTTTTGCTGGAGTACACTACATTTCATTGCCTAGCTCTTGGAAGTCAGTTGCACAAAAAAAAATGAATGTAGCTTGTTTTACAGTACTGAAGAATGTTCTTTACCCATTAGCTCTGATGATGGTTTTTTTCTCCTGCTCAAGAAATAGGAAATATTCAGTGGAATCATTCACATTTGATACCTGTTCTGCACACCTGTTCCCCTGCCTGCTCAGTCATCTCTCTTGTGGTTTGCCTCTAGACCTCACAGATACTGTTCTCCAGGTCCTGGGTCTCTTACTGTAGGGACTGAGCCTACAAACACCAAGTGAGTGATAGAAATCTGAAGCTGATGTGCTTTCTGTGGGACTTGGGGAAAAGATTCAGGGCAAGATCCTAAGACTCTGCTGTGTATTTCCACAGAGCAGGACCCAGGTATTCCAGAGTTCTTGGCAGCATGGATGCATCCATGTACTGCCAGGGACAAGATGCTGGGCTGTGGCTGCCAACAGACATGTCTGAGAAAACCCTTGATGCCCACAAGTCAAACCTCCTCAGGGTTTGAAGTGAAGGCCATGCATTACTTGGACTGTATTTCGGTTTCTAGCGAAACACTGGAGGGAACACTGTGTGACAGGTTAAGTGGTGCACAGCAGGGAAGCTGTTAATCCTCACTTTCTCTGGCTGACCATGCCCAGGTGCAGGATGGAGTGACACAGGGGCTGTTTAGACTAGGCTCTCTGCCAGCCACATCCATGGATCTGGATTACACAAGTACTTTAGCCACACTCACACCTCCCTCACCTCCTGCCCTGAGAGAACAGTGAGTCAAATGAAGCAGGGAAGAGCTGGCAGTGCAAAAGGGTTTGAAAAGTGAAGGTTGATTTGACTTGTCTCATTGGCTTGTTTCATTTGATTCATTCATTGTTTCAGTCCCTGCATGTTTCATTGCACAAGGCATTTCACTGCACAAGACATTTCATTATGTTCAATACATTTCATTACCGGAAAAGACACTAAGTATTTTGTTTCACTGTTTTTTGAACATACCAAAAGGTCAGTGGCTTAAAGCCACCAGTTTATATCACTCTCAGCTTATTTCCCTCGCCACTGATGTAGTAAAATGGAGCTTCCTACACTGATTGACACAAGAGCATTGTCTGCATTTCAGTAGACAGGTAACTGCAAAGCGGGAGGGTGTTCAGCTTGCAGCCACAGGTGACTGTGCTGCACAGAACCTAGAGTGGACATAAACTATTGCTAAGGTGCCTTCTATGAGATGTGCTTATTCTCTTTTCCAAAAAGGGAATAAATTACAGTATAAACTCCCTGTATGCAGCCAGGTACACAAAGGAAGACTTCTACTGTACTTACAGCAGTGAGATTTCTATGTAGACAAGCTCTTAAAAGGGCAAAAGCTCTGGCTGGTTTTGTACCTTGGGGTTTTTCTTCATAGCTGCATCTCCTCCATAAATACAGCAGTGCCCACTAAACCCAGAATTTTCTGAAATGAGCAGTTTGTTTCAACTCTTATTTCTGCATCCTTTCAGAGATTTAAAATCCACCAATGGCTTTTGTTGTTAAGTCCATTCTTACTCGCTAATCCATGATGGCATCCGAGTCCATAAGGGAGACAACACAGACGCTGGGGGGACCAGTATGTTCACCAGATATAGGCTTTCGTATTTATCCATTTACATGGGTTTGGTTTAGACAGTTTGTTTAGATAAAATTAGTTTACATGAAAGGGTATAGGGCATAATTCCACTTTCACTGAATTTTCAAGGTCTTCAGTGTGGCCAATGTTTTATTTTTGTCTTTATTTTTAGTATTGTTACTAGTAGTGTAGTAGAGAATCAGGAGTCAGGCTTTGATCCTGGCCTCAAAATGTGACTTTGATAGAACAGCATTTTCAGTTACTTACATGGGCTTGTGGTTCACACACTTTGTCTATTTGATTATCTATGTGCAAGGAGATTGGTTTTACCCAGTCTTAATCTTAGTAGGATAAGAGGTTTAAGAGACTGTCAGACAGATTATAGCTCTAATTCTTACATGTTTGCTTTCATTACATGTACACTCCATGGTGACTTGAAATTTGTTGGACTACTTGCATGTGTAGGCGTTATTAGATGAAGAAGAGTATTTTAAAAAAGCATGGTCAAGATCCCTCCTGCTCACATGGATGGGATACCATAGCACTGTTAATGTCAGTGCTAACTGCATCTTAATTTTACTGTGGCAACTGGAAACTCTCATTTTGCTGATTTTCAGGATATGAAGGTACATTTTACTGGTACAACTACTGTAGTTATGGAAAGTATCTTCCATTTTTGAAGTTACATAAAGTAAGACTTTATTTAAGTGATTTTTATTTCTTGCCTTCTGCTGGAGAATGAAAGCAAATAAAAAGATATAAAAATAAAAGACCACAGTAGCATAAGTGAATGGAGTATACAAGTTACTTAGTTTAGTGAGCATAGATGTAACACCTCAAATTCAATTTAAAATAACATTTGTGTTTCAGGGAGATTCCAAACTGGAAATTTTCCTGAATGGGGGTGCAGGAAACTTTTGATAGCGTGTTTTAGATTCAGCAATAAGATTCCAGATTATGTATGTACTTGTGTCAGTATAAATTTCATAATGACTTACAGGCATTGATGTATTCTTACAGCAAGTACTATGGAATGATGTTAAAGCTTTTAAAGAAACTTTAAAAAAGGTATTTCAGAATGAAATTAATGCCTTTGATTCAAAATTGCTGTGCATAAGATGCATACTGGAAGCATTTAAAAAATACAAGTATAGCAACAGAAAATTAGTCTTCTTTTGAGACCTATGTTTCAGAAGCAGATTTTTTATGACTATAAAATCAGCAGCTGTGTAATTATTTAGACAATAAAAACATTTAAAAGAGCTATATGTTTTATAATGAAATATGAAAATATTTAAGTACTCCAGTTTGCAATTAATGCAGCATCTCATGATCAATATTGAAAAGTGATTTTTATTACAAAATGCATATTATCTATATTTGACAATATTTAGAAAAGGTAAAGTGAGGAACCTAATTTATAGGTTTACATTTCTTTCAAGAAACTATGAAGTTGTGGAAATTGCTTTTGTTTAAGCATGATTGTAAAGTCAAATATGGGCTATATTTATCAATGTAATTTGAAATCTTTGAGGAAGTTTGCCAACACTGTTTGCCAAGTATCAGGTTTTTTTCCGTTTTAAATCTTGATGTACACATTGATCTCTAATTCACATAATGCTTGTGGAAACTTTAGAAAGTTTACTACATGTGCTCTTTCTTTATAAAACATTTATTCCAAGCAAATGTTTTAAATATTTAGTTGTCTCTAAACTTGTGTCCATGCTTAAATAGTCGTAAAGGGTATTTTGAAAATACTTCAGCTATAATCAGCATGCTCTTGGTGATTTGAAGGAATCATGCTGCACTTAGATTTTTGCAGCATTAGGGTTTGCTGTTGGTTACCCTTACAGAGACCTGCACTATCTTTTCCTACACCCTCCCAGACAGGCACAAAGCAGCATTACCCTGGTGAAAATCAAGGCAGTTTTTGTCTTTGGTCCAGACTAACGTGACCGTTTGAATGTGATTCTTTGTGTTCAATGCTGCTGCCTGTTCATGAGTCAGAAAAAAAGTATTTTATTAAAGAAAAACAGGAATCCAAAAAATGTAGTGGCAGAGCCCAGGTGAAGCTTACAGCAAAGTGCTGATTTTGGTTTGTTTCTGGGATGTGCAGAGCTGTTAGTGCTCTGTTGGCAGTGGCCCCTGTCACACCAGATGCCACAGCTGAGATCATGGTTATTGCTGAGCTCTGGTAACCCTCACGGGTGTGAGTGGGATCTGAACTCTCTGGTACTGAATCTTTAGCCTTGAACCCCCATGTGCAATATAACATGGTCTGACCTGGTTCACTGCCAAGTCGTCTGCCCAGTTTTGTTGGCCTGAGAAGGGCCGTGGCATTTGCTGGCTTAGAGTGGTCAGTATTTGTAAGGACATGGACAGAACCAGCGTGCTCACTGGAAGTGGTAAATGAATGCTATAGGAAGTCTTTGATCGCCCACATTGGGTGGAGCAGAATGTACATTCTGCAGTGTGTCCATTACTAACTCTGGAGTTCTTGAGAACTGGTACCACCGTCTTTAGGTCCATTCTGGCAAATTTGACTAGAGGCTATACAATAATGGGGTTGAGTCTGTAGTACTACTACTGTTTCATGTGATTGTGGTATTTAGGTCTATTTTTTTCCAGTGTATGGAATTTTAACATAACACAGGAACTCTAACCTTTCATGCAATGACCTTCTCCAGATGTGCCGCATTAAAGGTGAATAACCTGACCCTTGGTTTTTGCAAAGTGATGGAAGATTTAATGTAGCATTTGCATCTTCAAAAAACTTTCACAGGTTTTGCTTTTCTAGTCCACGAAGAAAACCTGTATTTGCTATGATACAAATATGCTGAAAATATAACATTTTATTTCTTGGTAATGAGATTTTTTTTGCCTTTTTTTGTGTTTGCTCGTGCATTAAATCAGTAGAGCATTATTTGCACAAGCAGAAAATTAACTTACTAACCAGAGTGCTGTATTTTATGTTTCTTTGTCATGCAGCAAATACTTGCAGCATAAATGGGAATATTTTCAGTTACTATGAACTTGTTTCAAAGGTCTTCGGTACATTTAAAGAGAGCAATATACATTTGAAGTCACCTTATTTTGTATTAAATTATAAATTGTACAAAAAAAAGTGGGTATTGTGGCACAGTAATTTTGTACTGAAATGAAATATATAGCTATTAAAGCTATGGTTTGCTTTTCAACTCATTCTTTTCATCCTAATGCAAATTTGAGCATTTTTATTATGTTGTATTTTTCTATGTATATATACAATTTCAAACTACTATGATTGGGTAAACCGAAAAATGTAAGTATTGATTTGGTTCTGATATTTAGAATTTTGGAATAAAATACCTCTTAATCAACAGGAATTCTGCTGTAGGTTTGTTTTTGGTTTTTTTCTTAGGTGTATTTTTTTAAATGCATTTAATTCACCAGAAAATATTTCATAGTATACGTTTGTACTCCACAGTTATGTGCTAAATTCAAAACCGTCACACACAACTTTTACATTCTCACCTCAAGTGGCACATGTTAACCTTGAGTCAAAAAATTTTGTAATCACAAGCAAGAGAAAGGATCTAGTCACAGACTGTATTCTGTCACCAGAAAACTGCTTTCCAACAGAAATTTCTACATACCAAAAATAAATATTTTAGATTTTATAGCTGCCAGATTGCTGTAGGAAGTGGTGACATCTTGACCTTTGGTTAGGAAAGCTGTCAGAGAGCTGGAGTTTCCTTTCCTGTTGTATTATGAGTAATTTTCTCTCAGTGTCACATTTTTTCTGATTACCAGTCATACTCACCTGTGTGAGTGGGGTGACAGTAATATTTTGTGTCACAATAAAGGCATCCATGTGTCTGTTTCATTGATAAAACAAACAATGAGAAGTAAATGTTAGTGCTTGTGAACACTTTAGAAAAACTCCAAACCTCGTGAGTTCCCTGACTTGCTAGCAGAGAATTTGTTAACCTAAAGAGAGTAGTAATAAAGGGCACGGAAAAGATTAAAAACTGATATTTGTGGTTTAATTAAAAGCTTCACTGATCTCACAGTAGCTGTACCTAATGTGTGTAAGAAACATGACAGCAGCAGTCAGAACATGGCTTTTAACATTTGCTCAATACACCCTGCAGCCAACACAGGCCTAGTTCTTGTTAACTAAGATACCTGCAGTTAGATAGCAGCACAGTGATCGCTGCATCTGCCTAGCAGTTCCAAATTAATATATTATTATTGAGAAATTAGTGACAACAGCTGTTTCATTACAGGAACAAGACAACAGAGTCGTTTTTCAAATTCCCATCTGTTGCGATCCGGTTTAAATGCAGAAGAGCAAAGAAAAACTAAGTCTCTGTGCATAAACTGGAAGGAATTTTGAGAAGGTTCAAAATATTCCCAAAAACTAGACTAAAACCAAACGAGGTTAGATGTTGGTGCCAAAAAATTGATGTATTTTGTTTAATAGTGAAAGAGGCCAAGAGAAGGAAAGAGAAAAGAAAGAAAGAAGGACATAGAGAAAGAAGTGTGCATGGGGGGTAGGGGGACAGGGAGACGTGACAGGGGTTAGGTGGAGGCATCACCCATGCGAGGCTCCCAGCGACGTCTCGTTGCTCCCCTCCATCTGGCCTTCTTGGTGGTGAGGGTCCCCCGCTGCCGTGCCACGCCACGCGGCCACACGCCAAGGAGTAAAGAATCCCGTGGGTTAATATAGACTTTGGGCAGGTGGGAACGCCCGTGTGTCTCCCTTGCAGGGGCCGGCTTGACACTGTCCCTTGCGACACTGAGGGTCTGTGGCATCATCTCTGGTGCAGGGTCTGGGGACCCCTTTGGGGGGCCCTTTGGTGGGCCATGACACCCCCTCTGCTGCGGGTAAGNTTCTATCTTACCTTAGTCAGCAAGCAGTGTAAGGCTTCAGTCAGGGCCCCATTCAGGGTGCAGTAGTCTTCTCTGCAGCTTTTGTAATACAGTTTTAAAAGTCCTTCATGAAAAAGTTTAATAAACTGTAATATTTCAGTCTCTGACACCATCTTACGGTGTAGGCACCCCAGATAAAATGATGGTCCATGTCTCGAGGTAATTTGCATTTACACAACTCCACTGGAGCTGTGCTGCTGTACTTTGACTTTTTGCACAGCCGAATGATACTTTGTGTGCTTTGATCATTAGTTAGTTTGTAAATGAATTGCTAATACATTAATACTTTATTCCATATTAGTACATTAATATTTTTAAATCGCCAGTTCAGACATTCTCAAGAACGTGGTGAACAACTGGAAATACTTTGAAAAAGTATTTGTATTAACTTTCCATCACTATATTGTCTGATATACATAAAGAATTAGGGTTAGTGCTGTCAGCTGCCCATCTTCTCACAAGGTATTTCACAATCAGTCTGTTCTACTGCATCTTTCTGACCAACCCTCTGAAAGTTTGGTGCTGAATTATCACCCCTCTTGACAAACACACAAGACATTCTAAGACTGAGTTTACAGGACACAAAAGCACAACACAGACCTTGCAAATGTGAGAAGCGGAAGAATACTGACACTAAAATACCCCATTCCTAGTGTTTATAATTTCACACGCAGACCAGGCCTGTGTCGTACTGCTTTTGAGATTTTTGCATAGTCCATATAAATTGACATTTCTGTGTCATTTGTGCAGACACTTTTCAGCCCTGGCAGAACAGCAGACGCCATGTTCAGTGGTTGATGACAATGGCTGTAACAGATTTTTTCCCCCAGAACTTTATAAATTAATAACTGTGCATATTCGTATCATCAACATTAATTTAAAATATTCCAGCTGCCAAGTTGGTTCAACTACTCCTCTCCAAATAATTTATATCCTGTTAAAAGCTCATGTCTACAAACATTTGGAAATGAACGTGTGATCCATCCACCCTTTCTCAATGCCACATCCTCAGTCACCAGACAAATCCATGAACAAAGAAAGTTTACAACAGTAGCAAGTTTTCTGTAGGCCCCTTTCTTCCACCTGAGACCACACACGGTTGCAGGGAATCCAAAATGAATTCAGTTTTAAGAGCGGCTGTGCAGAAACAGCCAATTTTCCTTTGCAGTACCCACATAAAAGGTTGAAATAGGAAGCTGGGTGAGAGTATGTTAATTAAGCAAATAGGCACTGAGCATGTCTGCTAAGCTAAAAAGAGAATTCCTTTCCTTTATGAGCTGCTGGAGGAGTTTCACATCAAGTAAATGATTGTTTTATTTGTATGATTTGTGTGCTCCTTTGCTTTCTTTCATGCAAGGTCCTATCAAATGAAATCAGGTTTTCATGGCAAAGGTTTTTTTGGTGCTGATGAAGAAAAAAGAGATTGACAATAAAGGAAAGTGTTGAGAAGTACCTGCTGAGGAGGATGTGCATTTCCCACTGCAGCACTACTACAGTGACTGTTCCAAAATGGTGCCAATGAACTATCAGCAACTGCAATAAAAGCAAATTTTATTTCCTGTGTCAATCCCAAATCTATTTCAAGTCATTGTTAATGGCAGTGAATTAATTACATTGTACTGTATAGAATGGCATTAGGGCATAAGGAAAAATATACTAGATTTTCTTCAGATTTTATAAGAGATCTGTTGAAAATATGCACAGTAGCCTCTCAGTTCTTCCTTTCAGTATGAGAAAATTTATATCCCGCTGTAGTTTGTAGCTATTCCTCGGCTTCTCCTTCAATGAAGAAATTTTCTGCAATCTGAAAACTACATTATTTGGCCTAGTATGTTATAGTGTCTAAAATAAACCTTTCATTTGGCTGATCTTTGTTTTGTTAAAAGGCAATTCAAGTAATTTTATACTTTTCAAAGAATTTTCTATTCACTATTTCAACATACACTGAAAATTTAGTATTATCCCGTTCTGTAAGCTCTTACAGTGACTGGGATGTTTGCCTCACTGAAATCATGGCATGGGCACACTCATACACAGTAGTGTGAGATCCCTGTGAGGTGATCCAGTGTGTGCTCAGCTCTCAGCCATGCGGGTGGCTGCCTTCTCTGGGTGAGTTTGATTTGCCTGGATGTGCTGCTTTTCCTCAGGTTTTGGGGTTTTTTTCAGCCTTATCTACTGTGAACAACTGCAGTGCTTTTTCCATTATCCCCCCCTAGGCTGTGTCTGAACATCCAGCCCCCTCAGCCCCTCCTCACCAGGCCTGTGCTCCAGCCACTGTGACAGTCTTCAAAACAACATTAGTATCTCCTAAAGCTTTGATTCTACACACCGGCATCTCTGCCTTATGTACGTGTTTACTCCTATTAGCAGTTCTTGATGTCAAACAACATTACACTGATAAACAATATAGAGAACAAAAATTTTTAGCTCTCCTGAGCATATTTTTTAGAATTAAGGATGCACATAAGTAAAATTGGAACACATATACTTGTGTGAACGTGAGTCCAGAGAAGGGCAACAGAGCTGGGGAAGGGTCTGGAGCACAAGTGTGCTGAGGAGCAGATTAGGGAGCTGGGCGTGTTTATTCTGAGAAAAGGCGGCCCAGGGGAGACCTCTCTACAGCTCCCTGACAGGAGGATGCAGCCAGGTGGGGACGTCGGCTCTGCTCCCAAGCAATCAGTGACAGGACGAGAGGACACAGTCTTAAGCCGTGCCAGGGGACGTTTAGGTTGGATATCAGGCAGAGTTTCTTCACAGAAAGGGTGAATAGACATTGAAAGGGGCTGCCCAGGGAGGTGGTGGAGTCACCGCCCCTGCAGGTGCTTATGCAAAGCCTGGACGTGGCATGGTCTGGTTGACAGGGTGCTCTTGGGTCACAGGTTGGACTCGATGAGCTCGGAGGTTTTTTCCAGCCCAGTCGATTCTGTGGCTGTGTGAATGTGTGATTCGGTGATTCCGTGGCTGCCAGCGCCAGAGGGAGGGCGATGCTGGGGCTGCCCCGGGCAGCGCGGCCCCGGAACGCCCTCCGGCACTGCCGGCAACAAGTGCCGGGGGCGATGCGAGCGCTGCCGGCTCGCAGGGACCCTGTCCCCGGCACCTCGGGGAGGTGGCCCCGCTCCGCCCCGCCCCAGCCCCGCCCCGGCACGTCCGTGGGCGGGCGGGCGCT
>VZTD01000571.1:80750-197353 GCA_013397725.1 Rhagologus leucostigma
CTCGGGCGCCCGGAGCGTGGCCTTGGGAAGCGGGGCTCCAGGGATTCCTGTTGGCTGGCAGGAATCGCCACAGGGAGATAGCCGAGCGTCCATGGAATAGAAATATGTATATCATAGACGTGTATTTATTCCTGTACATATTTCTATCACTTTAAAAATAAACCAGCTGATTCGTGTGCGAGCATCTTGAGCCTGTCAAATGCGTGATGGGGCTGATGAGCTCGTTAGTTTTTGCATCCCCTCTGCGGAATGGATGACACATTGCTTATCCAAGACCACGAAAATAATGTGCTTATTTCAGCTTCAGGCCTTAGTTTTGCAGTCAAATATTTGAGGGTACCTCTTTCCAGAACCAGAGCAAATGATGAGGTGTCTGTACTGTCATCTAGTTTAAAAAATATGTGTATAGTCTGAAGTGTAGTGGCTCAAATGAGGATAAGCCAAATATTTTTCTTGACATACTGCCTTTCACCAAAGAATTTTAAGATGGTTTCAAACATGAGTTATTTAAGACCTTTTAACACCAAGGCTCCTTTTCGGCATATCACTGGAGCATATGTTTCATTTTTAGCATATAGGCATGCTTCTGTTTCCAGTTGACTTCAGGAAGGTATAAAATGTGCTTAGTTTTAGGCAGATGGTTAATATTTTCCTGAATTGAAGCCAATTTACAAAGCTGCTGAAGTATATTTGTTAATTAGGAAAGCAAAGATATTAAATTCCAGTATTTGCTTGCAACTTCTTTAAGGTGTAGAACAAGTAACTAGATCTGGTAGAATATGAAGAGAGTCTTAAATTTTTCCTTATATGCTCTTAAAATTCCTGGATTTGCTCTTTAGGTCTTTTTTGGGGGGGGTTGAGTTTGTGTTTTTCATTATTTTGCAAACATTAAAACTGTAGCGTTTTGAAGGGCTTTTGATGAACATCTTGGTCCTTGCTTTTCGTTTTCACTGATGATTTTTCATTAGTTTGCTTCTTATCATACTTTTAGTAGAATATACCATTAATCACCATCAGACACCACTTAAAAGGCATTGGCAGCATTTCTGACTTGGGCAGTGAACATTTTGCTCATTAAAAATTGAGTGGCAAAAAAAAAAAAAAAGGACAGTTTTTCTAATTCAATGATCCTCTTTGGTTTCAGGTATTGATTTCTTTTCAAGAAGCTCTGTTACCTTATCTCCTTCAGCCCTGGCCAAGGTCTTTGTTGGTATCTAACATTTTGATGCCTGTTCTGTTGGCTTGCTGTTGTTGCAGACCCATGTGCCCAGTTCTTGCTGCTCTCTTTTATTTGCTCATTTGGCATCATGGGTTCTGAGGTATGAGAGTCCAGAAAGTGTCTTCTAGTCCACAGCTTTCATGATCAATCTCAATTTATGAATGTTAAAAATTATCATTTGAGTTAGCTGTCAGGATTTGTTTATGTAATGCTTAAATACAGTTAAAGATTTATTTCACTTGTTGGCTGGATTTCTGAAGTATCTTGATTAATTTTTTTCTTTTATAAAAACTGAAAAAAGCCAATGGTAGACTTTGAAAAAGATAAGCTAATTATTGCTCTGAAACTCTCATTATTCTGAAGAAGCTACTAAGCACCTTTGGTTTTTTTGCGTGGTATTTCAGTAAAGCGTGTAGGTAATTTTTGCTTTATTGACATTTTTGACATTTTTTTAAAAGGAGAACGTGACTCCAGAGGTATATTTAATGGATACTAATGTCTTTTTATGTTAAATTATCATTTGATGGTTTACAGCTGACAGGCAGGATAAATGGCTGCTGCCTTTCCAGCAGAAGACTGGCAGCAGAGCAATCCCTCAGGGCAATGCTCTGAAGAGGCCACTCCTGCAGCTGCAGGTCCTGTGCTGGGAACTGCCAGGCAGGCAGTGGCTTCTGCAAGTGAGGAGGAGTCTGGCTGAATTTGGATTTGTGCAGTGTGTTTGTGAGCCCAGTGCTGCTACAGCAGAGGAGGCTTATCCTCCCTGGCGAGGGAGGGTGCAGAGCTGGGGCTGGAGTTCACAACCTGCTGTCACTTGACGTTTGTTCTTGTATCGATGGCCCTGTTCTGTCGAAGCTCATTATACCGTTTTACAGATCAATTCCCTCCTGGATTAACTGACTTCTGCCAGTGTAATTATTGTGCCGTCTGAGGAGAGATGCTGAAGTCAGCACAGCTGTGTGTAGTGTCTGGGGTGCACACTCTGTGCTGACATGGAAATGCAGCGGTGAGAAGGTAGTGGCACGTTGTGACTGAGAAGGGTTTTTTGTTCATCTCTTTCTTTTCCCCTAGAAACAACAGCAAACTTACCACTGCCAAGAGAAATAAGTAAATTCTTTAAGAAGGCAGAGAACAGGTACAAGAGGGACCCAGTTCACGGAGTTGTTCTGACTCGTGTCATCTAACAGATAAAGGCATTCTTCCAAATTAAAAAAGAAAATAAAAAAATTGAAGAGAGAGAGAGAGACAGGCCTCTCTGGTTTAGGGTCGTGATTGCTGAAGTGGAGAACCTGCCTTGGTTCTTCCTTATTCATAGTGATTTTTTCCGTTTTCCATGTGGCAGTTTAGAAATCTGGGCTCTGGTGTGCAGGAGCAATTGAAGAGAAGCCGCTGGGAGCTTCAGATATTCATCATTGAGGTCAGCAGGCTCGAGCACAGAATCCAGTGAATTATAGTCCTGGCTCTGATCCAGGCAAATCTGGTTTTGTTTTCCATGTTTCCTTTTCTTTATCTTTATTGAGGTGCATTCTTTATAGGAGCTGAGAGTTATGTTCTTTAATGTTCATGAGAATTGGGATATTTTGATGTGGGGCATTATTATTCTCTTTATAATGCAGATATTGTGCTATAAATAGAGCAGAGACCACTAATTGAATAAGTGATAGTTATCTGCATCAGCTCTGTGGCAGATCTGACATGTACTGAATGAACAACATGCTCCTGCAGAAAACGCAGCTGTGTCAGTGGAAGCTGTCACTTTACATGGGGTGACATACAGCATCTTCACGTTGGAGGTTCTTTACCATGTTGAGATGTTAAACTAGACTTGAACTATGTTTTTAAAATAGGTGGTGTTTTCAAGTGTGGGTAGTCCCTGTACGTTTTGTAATCCCAGCATGAACGAGAAAAACCTTGCCATGTTATTTGTTATAGCCCATGCCCAATCTGCCTTGCATTCCAGAATTCGGGGAAAAAGGAGTTTATTTTGCTTTTGTATATTTTTTTTTTTTAGGCAGATGGCTTTGCATGCAATGGGGAGATTAGCTTGGTTCTGTAGGGTGAAATTCAAAAGCTGTAGCAACTAACAGTGGTGCTGAACAAAGGAGAGGGGGAATTGGAATTGCTGTGTGTATTTATTTGTTAATACACAAACTCCTGTTTGTTGAGACAGATGAGATAAATACATGATTGTTGACAAACCCAGAAGAAAATTAGAGGTTACTTTTTTTACCTGCAGTGTATTAAAAGTAATTTTATTACTTTTAATACACTGCTTGGATGCCGCCTGTGAAATTTGGTTCTGAGCCCATTTGTCAGTACTGTCTGCCTGCATGTGATGATGAGTGGCTGCCTAATGTGAAGCCGTGTTGTAGACAAGTCATTCGTGGTTCAGAGTTTTCTAAGCTCTTCTGTATGTTGTCTTATTCTTCCTGACCATTCAAGAAGGAGGAAACTTTCTCATGCTTCCTTTTTATTTGAGATACTGAAAGAGAAGTATTTCTCCAAAACAACAACATGTGTGACTTACTGCTTTTTTAATTGTGGTGTTCCATGTTTTTTGCTGTAGAATATTTTTCCTAATGACTTGTAATTTTGTGTGTACTTGATACTTAGGTATTTAGAGTAGCATTTGTTTCTGATATCTCATTATGTTTATCTGGGTTTGAATTTGAGCAATAATACATAATAATGCACTTAAAAAACCCCATGGTGTAGTGTGACTGGCTTGTTTGTCACTTGATGGAACAATCTTTATGTTTTACTGTCTCCAAAGTCACTGGATTGGGGATTAGTATGGCAGCAATAAATCCGGTTTTGTTTTGGAGCATTTGTTGCAGTCAGATACCCCAAGAAAATGAGTGAGGAATTAAAAGCTGTGTGGGAGATTCTTTAGCATTCCAGTAAGGAAGGAAATTCAGTCATTTTCATGGCTCAGCGATTATGTAGGATACAGTTCCTGCTCAAGAAGCCACGGCTGTCTGAGTAGACACTTCTGATCAGAACTGGCATTATTTGTTTTATACAAGCAGCAACACAACCCTCTTATCCTGTAGGTACTGGAATATAACTGGTGTCAGGGAAAAGATTTATTTTCAAGTTAGAAGTGTTACATGCACGCCCCAGCCAAAAGGTTTAGTGCAAGCAGCTAACTCCACCTATAGAAATAAGCTCAGAAAATGGCCTTTGACTTGTTGTTCATTTTTCTCAGGATTCCCAGCCTTTGGTATTTACAATAATGGCTTCTTAGTGAGGTGGGAAAGAATGCAAGACTTAGACTTCTCCTGATTTATTGGAGATGATGCTCTTAAGTGTCTGAGCTTTCTGTGCTGTTCTAAGACTTAGTAATGCAACAAAATATCAGCAAGGGCATTAGGCCACTGAGAGGGGATAAAGCATCTCCAGTTTGAAATGGGAATGAATAAGGAAAAAGAAATATTCATAGATGCATGTGCTCCAGGATATAGGTCAGTCAGTTGCTAATACAAGAAAAAGAGGAGGTTGGGGTTTGTCGTGATAAAGCACAAGTGAAAAAAATATGTACTGCCTTTTTTTTTTCAGGAAGAGAATCTGCATAAACACAAGGGTACTGAGGAGTTCTGAAGAGTAAGAGATCTCTCCTGAGCTGAAAGCTTGCTTTTATTGAAGCCTTTAATACATTATACAGCATCACGCTCTATACTTCAGAAAGCTAGATTTCGAGAAACTTGTCTTGATAGTAGCTTTCATTGTAAAGAACTGAGAGAGACAATGTGTTTTAGCATTCATGGAATCAGGGCCCATGGTTACATGGTCAGAAGTGGCAGGAAACAAGGGATAAATGATGGCAGGAACTGCCACCTATTGCAAGGTGGTAGTTTTTGCAGTTCTTATTTGTTTTGCTAAAGTTTGCTTCTTGTCAATCTGTTGGCAGAAAGTACACCATCAAAGGCCAATTGCTATGTAAAAACATTCACAGAATTACTGTCAGGCTGAGGAAAAGGCAGGTTGAGAATTCGGAATGCAGCTGCTATCTGGGTCACTAGGGATCTGTAGCATGCTTTCTCTGTGAACTAGCTCAGTAGATGAAGTCTTTGAAGACACAGGCAAAGATCTGAGAGGAAAGTTTATTCAGAATAACCTTAATTCTTGGCGCATCAAACTTGGCAAAACAGCTCAGGTTACTTTGTTGTCTCGAAAGTTGCATATTTTTATATCGCTGTATCCTTCTGTAATGAATGGGGACTTGAGGCAGGATGTGACAGAGCAAATGTGTCCTCTTTATTACTCCTGATACTGTGTCATTCCTAATTCATAGATTTTGCATCTGGGGTGCTGTAGGAGCACCCAGGTTCTGTGATCAACAATTTCCCTTGAACCATCAGAGTTAATGTACTCTGAAATAACTCTTCTGTGTTCAGTAGGTTGAAACCAGCAGGTCTAGCTCCTCCTGCCTAATCCTGGCTTGGCAGGGGTGTTCCAGCACAGCTCCTACACGCTCCTAACCTGCCACCTTCCAGACACGGCCGCAGGAAGTTATATTCAGCAGGCTGCAAAGGAGCTGTTACATTTCTTGCCTCGCTTCTCTGGCACTAGTTGTAGCAGAAAACATGAGGTTTGAGAACACTTTCTGTGCTAGCACCTGTGTGAGGGGAGGATGTGAGTGTGCACAGCTTTACAATCAGCAGTAAGGAAGTGTATTTGCTGAGAGAACCTGTGCTAGGGAATTCAGGGTTAGAAAGTTGAAGAGGATGGATTCATCTTGCAGAGGTCCTAAGCCCAGTGTTCAGTAGGGCAGATTTCACTCAAGATGTACTCAGTTGGAATAGGCACTCCAGATCCATTCAGGAGCAGAGCTGGGTTCCTGGGAAAGGGCAGTCTTTCCAAACTCTGAGCCTGCAGCACAGAGCGCGTGCTGGTACAGCCCCACCACATCTCCCTTTCACATCTACCACAGACACAGTCTGTACAGGGGGTAACCTTTGTGCAGTTTGCTGCCCTGTCATTTTGGGGAGGGATTTAGGTCAGGAAGAGATGACTCTTAGATCTTCCATATGAGAGAGCACACATGGACTGTAGTGGGAGCAGGCTCTTGTGACTAGAGCAGCATCAACAAAGATAGTCCTGTGTGTGGAGGACCCTCCAAAGCACCACGTACCTTAACACAGCTTCTCAGGCTGAGTGCAGGGCTGATGTGCGGCACCAGCAGTTCTGTCCAGTAAAAAATCATGTGCTGTGAACCGCTACAGCTGTCAGTGGTTTGTAGAGGATGTGAAGAAAGCCTTCTCCTGTCTCAGCTGGAGCAGCTGCCTCAACTTTCTAAATGACTCTGTGTGCCCTCTGGCTGTAAGCACATTGTGCGTTCTTGTAAACACCATAGTGACAGGTCTGCAGCTCATGGCACTTGCATGACATCGCCCTGGTGATGTGTGGCCCTGTCTGAGGTAGCTCCTGGAAGCCACCCTGTGTGCCCTGCTGCAGTGGGCAGGCCTGGGAGTGATGTTCTTGCCTGTCTGTGTGTGCATAAGCCCCCTAAGTCTCACCAAGGGCAGGCATGAACCCTTGTTCTTTCCCCTCAGTTTCTTGTCCTTCTTTCTCTTCTCTGATTATGTTTCATCACGTGGACTCAAAGAGAGTCTCTGCTGTCTGAAAGAAGTCAGACTTCAGGGCACAGTTGTCACAATGTGGAAACAAGACAGTTGAAGGAGATGGGTTACAGGGTCAGTTCCTCCTGCTGGACTTCCCACAGGACCCTTTCTCCAGCATTCTGCAATTACTGTTGATAGTGCCAAGTACCTAAGAACTGCAGTTCTACCAAGGGAAGAGGCAAGAGGGGGCCTGTCATTGAGATTACATGAAGTAAACTGTAGCTTGTGGTGGGTTAGAGAGCAAAAAACAATTTTGTCCCTCTACCTTCTGATTTTCCTTGTCCCATTTTGAAAAATCTGGTGGTTTTGGTGTGGGTCTTACCTGAACCCCTGGCAGCTATAGCGAGTTAAGCTGCACGACAGCTGTGGCGGGGAATGTTGGGGGTTTTTGTGTGTGTTGAACATGATGCAGTGCTTACAGGTGTGAGTGTGAGGCACGTATTGAGCCGTGTGCATTAGGAGGCCATGAAGCAGAAAAACAGAATCTCAGAGCCACTTCAGCATGTCCCCAGCACACTGTGGTTGAAAGCCATTATTGATGTGACCACTGCACCCCAAAAATGCTCTGGGGTCTGTGGAGTGTCGTTCGATAAATGAGGCCTTCAGCCTGTGCCTCTGAGTGTTGGCTTGGGTGCTTTTACTAAACACAGTGTGGTTATAGGCAGATCAATTGGAGCACTGACTCATTATGATGAAGCTTATTTTGGAGGAAAGAGCTGAATTTAGGTGGGTTTTGTTTGTTTGGGTGTTTTTGTTTGTTTGTTTCAGTGTGGTCCCTAATAGCTCATCTGCCTCTTCTGAAATGTTTTCCTGTATTTCACATACTTTTATTTCTTTTATTTCTCATGAATCTTTTACCTGTATTCAACGATAGACCTTTCGCACTGGAGTGTGCATGTAGCTTTCAGGGTTCGTGTTGTAGTTTATTTTAGTTTCAGGTCTAAACAACCCATTCATTACTCAACTACAACTTTTCATTACTTCAGAATCCTTGGTATTGCTGTTTTCATTTACTGCAAGTGTTATTGACTAAGGCCATGCAAGATAAAGTATGTCTTTTCACCCTATTTCCATAATGAAGCATGGAATTTGCATTAGGTTGTGAGCCCCAAATTATCATAGGCTGGTGTACTCCTGGTAAAACTTTCAGACAGATTTGCTAAATGTATTAAAATTAGCAGCTGAAATAAACCAATCAAGTGAAGATGATACTTGATGGTTTTATTTTCTGTGATTTGAGAGTAACTGAGGATCTGAAACTGGGTGGGTGTTTAGACTGGAGGGGCAATCAGAAGCCTTCTTAAAGCAGGGTTGGCACTGAATTCAGACCTGGGAGCTCTTTCCTGTCAGACCATGAAAGGCTTCAAGATTGAGGAATGTCTCTGGGCAACCTATTCCAATGATTGCTTATCCTTAGAGAGAAAAGAACATCCCTCGTGTCCAGTCATATCCTTCCCTGCAGTTGGTGGCTGTTGCCCCTCATTACCCTGCCATGCATCTCGGCAGAGCACTTGGCCCTTTATCCCTGGTAAAAGCCTGGGTGTGGGAAGGCTCTTGTGTAGGGCCCCCAAAGCCTTTCCTTTGTGAGGTTAGACAAGGCTCATGTCTTTCGTGTGCTTTCCCCTAAAGCATGCAGATTGGAACAAAGTGGAGTTACACCCTCTGCTGCAGATTTCAGGCTGTTTTCATAAATATGATGCCTGCAGTTGGCTTGGTCTGCTGAAATAGATACCAGTGTGTAGCATGGTTATGAAACTTGGCAAGACGTCAAATCTATTTATTATTAATGACTCTCCATGGGCAAGGCTCCCAAATGAAACTGACTGGAGCATTCTCATGGAAGTTATTTTCTGTGAGGTAGCAAATCTGGTTGATGATTTGTATGTGCTACTGTGAGCTAACCTGGAGAGAAGGTCGATGATGTCAAGATATTTGAAAATATTGGCCGTTTGGCTGAGATGAAGAAGGACCTGCTTGCTCTCTCCAGCTATCATAGACTCTAATGGAATTATAAAAAGTTTTTTCATGTAATTGTGGAAAATATTTTTCCTCTATTTTGAAGCATTTCATTAAGTGACTGAACAGGACAAATGAGTAGTTTTACATCGGGTAAGTGCAGGATTTTGGTAGATTGTGTGTTTGGAACAATAAAAGCTGTTAATAACATGAATTATGGCTTGTGATAAATATCACAGGAGCTTATTCCATTGTTTCTGGGAGCAAAGGAGAAAACTTACTCTCACTGGGCTGCAGTAGAGATTTTCTTTGGATTACAGACCACTGATGTTGAGAAAATCCTCTAATTAAATTCAGCGGAATAGAGACCCAGCAAAACATTGGTGAGATCCTGAATAGTTTGGGTGCAGTGTTGGGCAAAAGAATCTGTCATGGTTTTTTGCCTCTTAATTAGCTGTCAGGTTCTTTTTCCCCCTTTTGTGTTTTTGTTGGGTGCTTTTTCTGTTTTCTCTTCACAGTACAGAAAACCTGTCCCTCGACAAGTCTGTCTGCTGGATTCTTCAGTGTTCATGGAACAGATTGTCCCAGAAATACTTAAGTGGATTTGTTTCCCCCCAGCCCAGCTGGCACAATCTCAGAGGTGCTGAATGAATCTTGAGTATTTGGGGGGAAGAAGAAAGTGTTTACTGCCCCATTTTTAGCCTCGGTGTCAGTAAAACCATTTCCATCATCCTAGAAAGGTTTCCATGGTGCTAAGTTGTTTTCCAGTTACTCCCTGCAGGACTTGGGCCACTTGCTGAGAAGGGAGAACTTTTGTTTGTGCTGGAGACAACAGAGCTGGGGGCTTCAGCTGGCTCCTGGAGCACTTTGCCCAGTGATGAGCTGTAGGCGGGCAGTAATGATTCCGAGCAGCAGTGGCTGAATCATTAATACATTCAGCACTGACACTCACCTGGATGGCATCCATGGGTGCAGAGCAGTTATGTTATCGTGGTGCAGTCTTGATTCCATTGTTTTGCTTTAGCCTGTGATCCGATTTGACAGAACTTTCTCTTTTCTTAAACTTTTTTAAACTCTGAGGAATAAAACTTACTTAAAATAAGTAGGAATCTGCAATCATTTTCTTAGTACCTGATGTCGTATTCATTGTTGTTTTGTGATTTTTGATCATTCACTTTATGAAACTCAACTTTAATGAAAATATTTATATGAAAGAGACTGTAGCTTGTTGGGTGCTCTTGTTTTGTTGCTGCAATATGGATTTCCTAACTCTTACAATAAAAAATTCCCATTCCACACGTACAGAGCTACCCTTAGGAAATGTTGTCCTGCAAGCTTTAAATTCTGTTTTCTCCATATATGCCTTTACACCCTGGCCATCTTCCAACGGATTAGGGGATTTTTTCCTGCAGGTGAAAGATAGACATTGCTGGAGTATTACAAATATCTTTCTTGAAGGAGTAGTATGAGATTTTGCAGCTTTAGGGAAAGAAACATATTTTCAGGCAAGAGTGGTGACCAGCGTGTTATTGAAAAATATCTCTGAATGCAACAGTAGCTGTCCTTTGCAGTTAGTGAGTAACATGCCCTGATGTGTGAGTTTCTGGTTTGTGGGGTGTACTATGCCGCTGAGTCTGTGGATGCATATCTGTCTTAGGGTTTCGCAGCATTAAATGTCATGTTTGAACAGGTGCTACTTTGTTTTCCTGTGTTATTTCTTTTTCCTCCTTCTGTCAAATTAAGGGGATGTTTGAAATTGCACAGGTTTTTTTCAGCTTATTCCACTCACAAGCCACCACTAGGAATTCAACAAGACAAATCCTGTACCTGACCCATTAGGATAAAAAAAAAAAAAGATGATCCATGCTGCAAGGATACTGGAATGTTCTTTCTGTCCAAGTGTGAGGGAAGGTTTGACAAATCATTAGAAATTCTCTGTAGGAAATGGTCTCATTTTGTCAAGATGCTGCTGCTGACTGATTTTTTTTTGCTGTTTAAATGCTGAAGGTTTAATTGTAAAGTTCATGAGTGGGAAATGCATGTTGTTGGCTTATCCTCTAATAGGCACTTCTCATCTTTCTTAAAGGTGTATAATATAATGTGGGGTTTAAGACAGTGTATTTAAAATAGAGTATTATGAAGATTTTAATATTTCCCTTTGTACTTTTCCCCCCAATATTCTGTAACAAACTTTGAGTTTTTAATATTTTCATTCCCTCAACTCTGATGCAAGGTAAAATGATACTGACAGTGATTTTAAAAAAATGAAAGAGCAGCATTATAGGTTTAGTATTAGCCAGCGAGTAAACTGAAATGAAAAAAATAGCCTTATAATGGCCTCCGAAATGCCTGGGCAAAGCTGGTTTATTTTGTAGGTTTCAGGAGCTCTTGCTAGTATTTACTTGCTCATTTTAATCTCTTTCACTTGCAAATTTATCTTAATTTGAAAGATAAGTTTTATTTAAGATTTTATTCTTGTAATATTAATAATTTATCTCACTTATCTCGAATTACAGAAGACGATATTTAAAATAAATGACTCCTAAATAAGTGAAGCTCTGCAGACTGCAGCATTTCATCTTGTCTGCTGCCTATCTCCCTTGCCCCAGGAAGGTGAATTTCTGCTTCAGTCTTCCATAGTAACCACAGCTCTGAGAACCAGGCTGGCTGATTCAACAAAATAGCAGCAAATCAAAATGCAAAGTTGCTATGGTAATTGCAATTCTCATAGGTTTATTGTGTCCTGCGAGTTCTCATGTTCTGTCTCGGGTGATGAAACAGTCTGATTTTAATTTGTGAAGAAGGCAACTAATGGTGAAAAAAACATCTCACAGCTCCTTACCAAATGAGTACCCTGCACCAGTACATGCTATGCACTTAAAATTATTCCAGTGAATTTTTTAAATGACATATGTATGCCATGCAATGTTAAAGGAATACAGGAAAAAAAATCCCATCTAACCTTCATGGCTGCTTTCCTGTCTGAATTTCATGGCTCTTGCTTAGGTAGCCCATAAAATATATATAATGGGGAATTTTCTTTCTATTTTCTGTATCTTCCCAGGAGCACTTCAAAGTGCTTGGGGGTGTGTTCCCTCTGGATAGGAGAGTGAGTCGTTAGCAGCTTTATGGATTAGCCTGATGACATTCTGCTGCAGTTCTTACAAGCAGGATCATTCCAGGAAGGTGTTCATTGATTATGCAGCAGTAATCACTGGGGATACAGCCTATGATCATCTGGTTTATGTTACTGATTTTGCAGGACCTTAATTTCATCAATATTTGGTTCCTGTCAACATTTGTGGAATGATTGTCACGCTTATGTAGTTTGTTTATGCATCTGGTCTGAGATCTTGGGTGGAAGTGTAACCACTTCTAATGGTAGAACACAGCTGTTGGTTGTAGAAAAAGGTTGGTTTTGTTTATTTATTTAAATAACTCATCAGATCAGCCCTCTCTTATATACAACAGATCTTCAATTGAAAAAGCTAAAATGATAATTTGCCTATGCAATAGTACAGGTTTTGGATACTGAGGCCATCCAGATTATAAGGTAATCAAAATCCATTAAAATAATTGGAAGCATTAAAAATTTTCCTTTTTTTTGGAAATGTGGTGGTGGTTTGTCGGGGTTTTTTTTTTTTAATATGAACTCAAGGTAGTGCTGCAATCAGTACCTGTACAAGTGTGTCATGGAATGAGATGGATGGGAATTTAATGTCTGTTGGGAAGTACCAGGAGCGTCTAAGTCTTTCTCATGTGTGAACAATTACCTTATGCTGGGCAAATATCACATTAAAATGTGGCAGCTCCAGTTTTCCAGAGTTGAATATTGGCCATATTTAGTCCTGATTAAATTTCATCTTTCCTTTAAGTTGCTTCTGAATTTGGAGGAACTGATGCCAAAAGTTGTGGGGAGAGCAGTTTACTGGTTTACTCTGACATAATGCCTATTGACTACTTTGGAAATTCTTTCATTGCCTAAATACTAATGAGGCATAAATTAAAATTTTTCAATAAATATTTGAGGACAAGATTTCTATTAAGAATGTTTTGCAGTTTTCTTTACCTCTCTCTTCAAAAAACAAACCTCCTTTTCCTATTGTTGTTTACTTAAGATTTGTATTTACGTATGCACACACATCCATACAAAATATAAACCCCTGAAGTATGTTGGTTTAAAAGGTAAATAATTATTCTGTTAAAGTGAAAGAAAAGAATTATTCTGCTGAAGTAAAGCGGAATTGTTGTCCGTAAATAAATCCAACTAACAACTTTTTTTGTGAAATCATCAGTAAAATGCAGTGTTAATTCTATGTAAAAAGTGATGCCAAGTCTATGAATACTTTTGCTGGGAAAAAATGGACAAGGTATGACTGAGGTAAATATTCTATTTCTTTAGTGTGTTAGGGTTTTTTCTTTATTTATTTACTTTTGTTTCCTATCAAAATCCCTTTAAGAAGGGAAAAAGGCTGTGTTCTTATCAGTATAATATATAACGCTTGCTCCAGTATGTCGGTAGACAGACAGCTTCTCCATCCTGAGACAGTTTTATTATAATATGAAACTACATTTGGGGTCTGTTTTGAACTAAATGAATAATTAGTCTTTGACCTACTAATTTACTTAGAACCTTGAAGTTTTCTCTGGATCATGCTAATTTCCCAGAGGCAAATCCCTGGCAGTTTTTCAATCTGCTAGATTAGAAGTGTCCCTTTAAAGTGCTCATGCTGATGGGTTTGATTCAATGCATTTAATTTCATGTAATACATTCACCACTCTTTTTAGTGTGAGGCTTGCAAAAACCCTCATCTTTAGAAAAGTATTGGTCTTTTCTCATGATCAGTGATCTCACTGGCTAAAATGTTACAGGGACTCATCATCACAGAGATTACTCTGGGATGGATTGAATTGTGGGAGGAAGGAGACTGAGCAGAGCTCTGGGGAGGAAAGAGGACAGTATGAAAGGCGAGGGGAAATAGGAAGTGGGAAAGGGAGTTTTCAGAACACAGTGAATGTGTAGAAATCAGATGTATTTTTGTTTGAGATGACAGCAGATTGTTGGGTTTACAGCTCTTCCTGCATTCTTGTTTTGTTCAGCTCTTAGCAGACGTATCCAGTTGTTCCAAGACATGCAGCCCGTCCTTGATGTGGCACTGAGGAGTCAGAATAGTGTGTGAAATGTGTTCTTATGCTGTATTTTTAATTTTCCCAATAAGGTGGGAGGAAGGGCCACCTGAATACTGTAGTGTGTGCTGAAATGATGCATGTATTGACATGAATGAGCTTCTAGTAAATAATTTCCATTTCCTTTTGACCCATGTACAGATGCTTGACAGTTCTGGCGCTGTGGTCTGCACGTGCCTGTCACAGCCATGCTGGTGAAAAAGGGAAGTGTTTCTGTGTATCTGAAATAAAGCATTATTTGAAGCAGATATAAAAGAATTTGTTTGAAAATCTCTGTTAGACTATAATTGTTCTTTTTCCAGCAAAAGCTCACTTGAGTAGCCTGATGTGTGACAAAGCTTAGGTAACAGTATGTTAAATTTTTTTAAATTTCTAATCTGTTACAGTTTTTCTTGACTGTGAAGCACCAGCTTGGTGGAGACACCTAGATCTGACTAGATTGGGTTAAACTGCCTCCTGTAAAATGACTGTAACAGGCACTGCCTGTTCCCCCAGGATCTACCCTTAGCTCCCTTGTAATTGAGATCTTGTTGATGCCTTCTGTGGAAATTGGTTGACCAGAAATAGGGCAGTGGGAATACTGTGGTGTCCTACTTTCCCAGACCCTGTTTTGCTGCTTTGTCCTTGGAAATTGGTGATGTGTTCTGTGTCCCTGCAGAGGTGTTTGCCAAAGCTCTTCTTTTAAATATATATCCTAATGTTTTATTCTGCATTAAAATATTTTAAGGGAGTGCAGAGCTACGAACTGTGCTGTATAGATTATGTGGATTGGCTGCTCATATACAACTGCAGCAAATGCTGATTAGCTCTGTGCTTCAGTTTATTTAATTTTTTTTTTCTTACAATGTCTTTGTATTGTCTAAAAGCAGTTTTCTGTAAGTGTCTGTAGCTGAACAGTAGTGACCAGCACCCCTGACACGGAGCAGTAAAACATCAGTATCTTTTCCCCAAAGGGCATTTCAAGGAGCAGCCTGTACTTGCTTTAAAATTAGAGCCATAATGCTGCCATTCTGCCTAAAGATCAACTTAATAAGGCAATTTTTAGCAATTGCTGCAGTCTGTGTCTGTCCTTATGTACCCCTTATGTAACCCCTTTGGGGTTAGTATTGGGTCCCTGGCTGGAAAGTTCTAGCTCTCAGAGTGATTCTGGAGAGGGATGGTGCAAACTTAACCTCCTGCTAAGTGCAAGAGTGAAACTGTCAGTGGTTGTCAACTTCCAAGTATTTTCTTTCTGCAGCCAGGTGGAATGATTATATTTGTCGTCCTAAGCATGTGTTGTTCTTATCTAAATCTAAGGTTCCCTTTTCATGAGAAATTGATTTTTACAGCTGGGTAGGTATTTGCTGAATTTTCTTAGACCTTTTGTGAACAGGGTGAGCTTCTTTGCTTCTCAGGTCAGTCATAGGTTGTTGAAAATAAAATATGCAGATTGTACTTACAACTAATGAATAAAGACAAAGTTAAAATTGCACAGGGCAAAACACTTGTGGTGTATTTTTTATTTCAGCAGTATTCCTGTTCCATTTTAGGGAGGAAAAATAATGTTCTGCTATTTATTTTCTGCTATTGTTTTAAATCAGAGGAGCAGCATAGAAAACATCCTTATAAAGAATCAAGTAATTAGTTTCTAAATGAGATATCCTGATACCAACTTGGAATAGATAGAATGATTTGTGTAGAGTTAGAAAGATCTTTATGCATGTATATGCCCATTTGTTCTAGGGTCTATAAATTACTGTGTGGAGTATGACAGGATGAAAGAACGCTGATAGCTAACAAATGAAGCCTACATTTGGCTGTAGAGGTTATTAATTAGATTTGCAGGTTATTTGATAGCTACGAGAAGCATAATTGAAAACCAGCCGGAGAGCTCACCCCAGTGCCTGGCAATAACTCTCACAATACACCCATAAAACAGTTATAGGAGTTTAGGGGTCACCTATTATGTCATTTTAATGCACTGTGCAAGGCAGAAAACTCAGTCCTGGGTCAGTGCTTTGTACCTTGCTCCAGAACAAAGGTACCCACAGATGGATGGTGCGCTGTGGGGAGGGGGCTTTGTCCAGCACTAAATCACTCCCACAGCCCTCGGGTGCTGCCACAACTCCTCTTCGTGTATGCGGTTTTTTAATGAACTGAAGGTGCAGTAGGCTTTCACTTTTTCAATCTATGCTTTGCAGTTTGTCACTGCTATTACTGCAGTTTTAAGGAAATTTTAAGAAGTAGCGATTGGTGTTTGTGGGCAGGAGGATGGCTTTTATATGACCTTTTTTTACTGAAGCCAGATGCGTGTTGGCTGTCTAGATTCTGTGTTTCATTGATTTCCACCCCCCATGGCAATATCCATTGCAATACTGGATGTGTAGTAAAACCCCATATTCTTATTACACATTTTTCCTTTACACATCAGTGCACCTTTCATATCCTTAATTGTGTTAAGCCAAAAAATATGGTGTTCCATGAATGTAAAAGATGGAAAAAGGGTTGTTCAGTCAACTAAGACCAAGGAAATGCATTGCACAGCCCAGGTTTTCTCTGGCTGGTTAGCAGGGAGCCTGGTGTAGGCAGTTGCCATAAAACTCACGTGTGTGCCTTTTCTGGCATGGGTTTAAACGTCTCTGGGTAAGGGTGAGAGGAGTCCCCTCTGAAGGAAGGAATTAATGAATAATTTAATTGTAGTTACTGTTTATCCCATAAGATAATTGCTTAATTGGATAGTTGACTGTGTGTTTGAGATGAGTAAGTGCCTCCTTCCAGGTGCAGAACCTCTTTGGCTATAGGAACTTGGTGATAAATAGGGAGAGGGACTTAGGACTGGGTTGCAGAATGTGTAGGAATTCTTCCTGGGCAGTGTCCTGTGGGTGTGTTTTCACCACCATATCTCAGTTAATGGTATGTGTAGCTTGGCCCTGACCTTGACCACGTTAATTAAATCTCGTAATGATGGTAACCAGATGACATGCTTATCTGCAGGTCAGAATTAAGAACAAATTACATGGACCATAACTGAGATTTTTTGCACTGGTACATTTGTACCCAGCTTGCAATTCCAAGCTGTTCTTTGGCTTAATTCTGTGATACGATTTCTGAGTTAGGACAGTGATGTGAGGCCAAATTCTTCTAATTCAGGCATTAGATGTTGTTTCTCAATGAAATGAGGTGTCATTTTACTGACCAGGACATTTCTGAAGTAGCTAAATGTGGTAGAAGGCCTTGTTTCCCTTTGTCTGAATAACTGCTGCATTTGTATGAACGTTTATCAGAAACATTTTAATGCTGTAAGAGCTGGCATTGCCAGTGGACCTGCCAAGAGAGGAATCCCTTCCTCTGGGGCAGCACAAATCAAATTAGCGAGGACTGAGTTCGTTCTTCTAATTGTAGGAGTTCTGTCAAATCTGTTTAATACTGAGATACAGCTGACCCACTTGTGTTTGGCACGTGTCAATGACCAGAAAAAAGCACAAAGTTCATCTATTGTTTAAGTTTTCAGCTTTGCTTTTGTTAAAAAGTTAACCAACTGCTCATTTTTTCATGCGAATTGTTTTTTTCAGTATATTTTATTGTGATTAAAATATCCTACTGCAGTTTCCATCATAGTTGAGACTTAAAAGTGTCCTTAAAGACTTGTAAATAAGGATACTTATAAAAAGAAACAGAAAGGCAGTATTTTCTTTGCAAATTAGATGTCTTGGATGTTACTATTACATTGTTAATAACTGAATGCCATTAAATCTGTGATAAATTTGCACATTAAATGGATGTGAGGCTTGTGAGGGGGTTGGTTTGAGGAGGGAGCTGGTCAGGGGATGCCAAGCTTGGAAAGATATAGACCACTGCTGTAGGACCAGAACTGCAAACAACGTCTGAGCTCTAGGGCCCTGGGATTGTTCTGCTTTTAACTAGGCTGCAACAACTGGTCTGCAAAACTGTGGTGAACGTGGCTGTGTGAGTGGAAAATTGTTGTTACTGTTGGATTCTGGCTTTTTTTCAATTGGATTCTTAACATGTTATCATTTCACGAGCATATGGATAGAGGCATAATGATGTGTCCTCATGTCTTCTGTGCTGTTACTGTTGAGGAGTGGAAAGATTAATTTTTTAAAAAGTCCCTCCAAAACCATTGCACAGGAGTTTCAAGTGACTTGTTGGCAGAGTATATTCTAGATGATATTAGCAAATCCAAGTGCAGGCAGGCCACAACTCCCTGCCAATGAGACTTCCTCTTGTCAGGAAGACTCTTTGTTAGCACAAAAGATAGGGCCAAAGGTACTGAGAGCCAGGGGCTGAGTCTCCTTTAATCTGTGTCTGGATATTCAGCGGTGTGAAGTGAGCACTGCTCAGTGGAGTAGCTGCTGCGTGTGTGTGACAGTCACATAGGTGGAGACTCTTCCAAAGCTGCCGCTGGAGAGCTTTGTCTCGGCAACCCCCCGGGATTTCAATCCGCATTTCCAGCCTTGAGTCTGCATCTCCTCAACACCCCTTCAGGCAGAGTATCACTTTTGGGAAATGCTGTGGCAATTTCTATACCCATAGGAGAAGAAAGTAATCAAAGTTGAGCATGTCTAAAAACGGCCAATGATATTTGTCAGTTCACCGTGAGAGAGTGAAAACAGCACAGCTTTCTACAGTTTTACTATGTCTTTTTTTTTTTTTTTTTTGGGAACCCAAAGGTTCTAAGAAAGTGAGGTTTAATATGGCTGTGACTGAAGGAGATGAGAGGAAGAAATAGTTTTGCACAGAACAACCTTTGAATTTACCAACAGCTGGAGGAGGGCTGTGGCATTTGCCCTCACTCCTGTGTTTTCTTGTTAGGCTTTTTGTCAGCAGGAAATGGAAAATACTCATTAAAAGTATGAAATGATTGAAAGAATGTGTCTTTCTGAGTACCTTTTAGGTTTTAATTTTTTATGACTTATTTCAGCTGTTAAAACTAGACTCTTTTTCTCCTGACTTGATTCCAGCTGTTAAAATACCAGTTTATAACAGGCATTTCTGGTATTGCTTCTTAGTGGCATGAGCTTGAATTTCATACCACTGAATTTTGCACTTTTAAGTACCATTTCATTATATACTCCTGACTTCCAAATGATTTCTGGATAATGATATTGTACACAGCCTGTTTCCTCTCCTCTGTAGCCTTTTAACTATTCACTGGCCAGGGGCAAATGACCTGTTTTTCAAGTTTTGGCAGCCACTGGAATGATGCTAGTATCTGTGTAACTGGATCAATGCCTGGAGGAGCTGTTTGGAGCCCATAATTTGCTGACATGACATAATTTTTTTCCCCAATCATTACATGATTTAAAACCCCCCTAGCACAGCAATTTAAAGCAATTTTATTCTTGAAATATCTTACATAAAAAAAAAAAGCAACCTAGATGACATTGTTCCGAGATATATTTCAGTACCAGTGGGGTCTTTTTTATTTTTCTGAAAATATGTATTAATTTGCTCAAGGAGATGTAGATTTTTGTGTAACACTGCAGAGAATCAATCTGGCACAGCTGGTAAGTTTTTGCTGCGTATGTGGTAAACAGTAATAAATTGAGGCCAGTGTAGCTTTTGTTATGTGCAGGCCATTTTTTGCATGAATATACAATGTGCTCCATGCATACAATAGATCTAAATAAATACTTATTTCAGAGAGGCCCAACTTGGGCATCTCCACTACATACTGGATTTTTTTGATGGATTGCACTTGGCTCCTCAAGACCTATTCATTTAAATCAAGGTCAGTGGCAGTAATCTCTTGGTGCAATGTCAATCTCAATTATAGTGGGGATAACATAATGAAATTGAAGTATGATTTTAGGTAGATACATTTCAAATAACTTAACTTGACATTTGACCTAAATAGAAATGCATATTCATGATGAATGTATTTGAAAGTATTAGGGTACAAAGTAGTGCAGTGGTATTGAATAGTAGTATATCTGTAACCAAAATCTTGGAAAATTTTTTATTTAAAATATTTTTAACAGTGATCCATAGATATTTTAATTTCTAACAACAGATTAATTCTATTCTGGAAATAATGTGGAATTCTGTCCCTTTTCACATACTGTGAAAAGACTCCCTAATAGCTTATTTGCCATCAGGGTGGGAGAGAAATTGAGTGTGGTTCAGAGCACCTTGAGACTGCTGTTCAAGTGGATTTATTATTTTTAACATACTTTTTAGTCACTGTGATTATGATCTCTGCAAGACACTGGGTATGGTACGGACTATGAGATCCTCTAATTAGCAGGAGAGACAGACTGTTTAGAAGTTGCAGAGCAGGAATTGAGAAGTAGCCCAGTGTAAGTCTGGTGCGAGATGGTAGTTTAAAACAGTGTCTGGATGCATTTGGTTGCTTTATAATAATGTTACACATGTAAATATAAATGTGTTGTCCCAGTGTCTGTAGACATCAGGTTCTCTGCTTTTACAAACTCAAGGCACATCTTGAAATGTGTGTCCCAAGCCAAGGGTTACACTTGGATAACAAGACCATCTGTATTATCAGTGTGATATTGCAGAGCACATTAAATCTCACGTTGTCACAGATGCGTTCTTCAAGCTTAAACGAAAAGGGGAAGATTGCTTTGTAATTTGGTTTTGACTGTTGTTTTTTTTTTTCTTTTTTGGTTTTGGTTGGTTTTTGGTTGGTTGGTTTGGGGGTTTTTATTTTGGTTTTGTTGGGGGTTTTTGTTTGTTTGTTTTTTTGTTTTGTTTTTGTTTTTTTTTTCAACTGGTTAGTTATTATGTTTGCTGAGTTTGATAAACACTTTTTGACACCTTTGTGCCCTGTCTTAAGGTTTTTTTTCCCCCTGCTCTGGGGTATATAATTGCATGGTTACCCCCGCCTTTGGCCAGAGATAGAAATCCACTGTGCAATCGATGAATAACAAAGACCTGAACTCCAGGACTTCTTTACAAATTTATGGTCCTTAGTTGTGATGTATTATCATGACCCCCTGTTTTTCTTTTTGTCAACAGGATCTGTTTTTACGCTAAAAGTTCAAGTAAATGACATCATCAGTCATCAGTACCTGCAACAAGCAGTGGTAGAGGTGTTTGTGAACTACACCTTGACAAATTCTACTCTTACTGGGAACAATGGAGCAGTGTTAATAAAAGTCCCCTACAAATTAGGATTAAGCTTAACTATTGTCTCATACAAGGATGGCTACCTGCTGACACCTTTGCCTTGGAAGACTGCGAGAATGCCAAGTACGTAAGCATCTTACAGTCCTATTATTAAACTGTATCTGGCAGTAATTAAATTTCTCTCCTAAGCTGTCTGGGTAGTTGCTGTCAGCTGAACACGATTCAATGAAGCCAGTCAAGGGAGGTGATGCCTGTCAGTACAGATCTAAGGGTGAACAGTCTGTTAAACTTGTCAAAATTCTGATTATTCTAAAACACAAAATAGCCCTTTTTAAATCTAAGTAGGTTATGTTGTGACACACAGTGAATTCTTAGAATTTTTTTGCCTAGATTTAGCAAAGAGCTTTTAATGTGTTCTGACAATAATCCTGTTGACCTGAGTGATTCCTGGAGTGCCAATGCTTTTTGTCCTCTATGATAGGTATAACCTGTTGTTACAGCTCCCCTTCAGCAGTGTTTCCTCACAGTTTTCTTGTTTAACTACTGCATACTCCTAAAAAGGCATATATTTTTTTTTAAAAAAGAGACTTTTAAGAATTCTAGTCACTTGTTTATGCATAGAAGGTATAAAACAGTAGCAAACATTCAACAGAGTTCTTTCTGCCTAAACGCTAAAATTGCTGCTTTGGATAACAGGAGTAATTTATTTAGTCTTCATGTGCTCTCTGGTTTATTAAGTGCTCTGTTCAATATTTCTTTGGATTTGGACACCTTAGAGGATTTTTTTTGGTTGCACAGAGTAACAGATATTATCATTTTCCACAGTATACTCGTCTGTGACGCTCTCATTATTCCCACAAAGTCAAGCTAATATATGGCTGTTTGAAGATACTGTCTTAATTACTGGAAAACTGTCTGGTAAGTTCTGTGTATGCAGACTGTAATTAAACATTTTGTGATAGCCATCTGTACACACATGGAAAAAATTTAAGCATCATCTTATTCTCATGTAATACCTATCTGCTCAAAGCCAGATTTTCTGTTAATTATGTAGCTGTATGAGGGGCTGTGACAAGTGCTAGACTGGAAATATACAAATCATGGAGAAAATGGGTGAAAACAGGTTGTTATGCTACGTGGATTTCTGAAGAGAATTAAAAACACTGTTTGTGTGTTTTACTGTGGCTAAGACAAAATATTACTCTTTTACAGATGCCAAATCTCAACCGAGTGTTCAGTTTCCAAAATCTTTAATAAAGCTTCCAACAAATCATATTGCAAATGTTACAGCCTATCTGACAGTGCCAGAGCAATTTTTGAAAGTGGACAGCTTTCTCTATACAACAGGAATTATTCTAAATAAATCAGGTATGTGAATATGTTGGTTAAGAATTCTTATAAAGAAAGATTATAATATTATAATGCATATGAGTGCACAGTGTTTCAGAAGAATACATGCTTAATTTAAGAGGGCCTGAACCTGCTTCCATTGTATTAGACCACAAAGCTTTGTTCCATAGGAATAAGCTCTGAACACATCTGGTAAGTAATCAGTGTTATTTTAGTCCATGCAGTATGAGAACGTATCTTGCTGCACTGAAATACTTCAGAGTCTGCTTTTTACATATATATATATTGATATATATATATGTATGTAAGTTCAGGATTTCGTGGGACTGTGGAACTGGTTTAGTAAACACCTTAAAAATGCAAATATAGCCAGACTAAAGTAGGTGAACCTAAAGAAATTAGTGTAAGAGCAGCAGTTGACTTCAGCTGTGGAGTTACTGCATTTTCACTGGAGTGATTGGTTCTAGGGCGTCACACACAGCACAAAGATTGTGTGGAACCTCTTGCTTGGCTCACAGTCAGTCAGTCTGGGCAAGTTCGGGACCAAGTGGTCACTGGAGCACAGTTGTAATAATGTTTTTTGGGCATCTGTTTCATTGGAGAAGCACTAAGTGGTTTCATGAGTTACAACTCTGCTCTTTTACCACTGGATTTTTTTAGTATTTGTCATTCTATCAGATACTCTTTTAATTTGCGTAAGTACAGTAATCTCTGGTAGGTTGTACTGTGTGCAGTTCCATCTTTCTTTTGTTCTTTTCTTTCTATTCCCAGTGGATCTGAAGCTATGAGGCTCTGAAATTCATTGCGGTGCATGAAGAGGGGCACTACATGGCTTATTTAAATTCATTGTACTATATTCTTTAATTTTCATTCCATTAAAGGCATCGTATATACTGATATTTTGACACAGATATTTTAAAATCTTTCTTATCTGTATTTCACGTCTTTAAATGGAAGGCAGAAGGGAAGAAGCATGGGAGAATAAGCAGTGTTTATCCTCTTTGAGTTTTCCCTTCAATCAGTCTGGCATGTGTTTTAAATTATTCATATACCCCTAAAGGAATAGGCTTCCTTTTAGGGCAGGTGGAAGCTAATTGATATCTGATGTGCCAGGAGTTCTCTCACAACCAGCTTCTAACAGCCTGCATAGATTTAACATTATTCTGCTACTTACTAATTCCGTTTCAGCTTCTCTCACCATCCTGTCATATCGGGCATTCTGGAGCATTTGCAAACTGGTGAAAGGAAAACAAAGGAAAGAAACTTTCAGGCTGCTTTGTAAATGCAACATTTCCTCTGGATGCTTTCACGAGCCTCATGATTACCTATTCAGTTAATTCCGGCTGCCAAATTAGGAAGTTAATCCTTACAGGAGAGGTTCCATATGCTTTCAGTTTGATTGAATGTTATGTACATTGTGATTATACCAAAATTCTTGTATGATCTGCATTTCACATCAGTTAGGTGTTTTGTAACCTGATTATCTGAGGGGAAAAAACCCTCCTTCCCCCACCCCGAAACAAGTTTTGCCTCATCGTTAATTCTACAGTCAGCATAGAACCCAGATGTTGCAAATCTGTTTCTCTTAGAGCAGTGGTATAGAAATGACTGTGTTTTGTTTTAATCATAAATTGTTAAAAGTTCAGAAGAAAAGTAATGTTGATTTTTATTTGACCAAGTTGGTAACAGGTGACTGTGTAGCTGGATGTGGATGAGGACTTGCCTTTAGTAGCTTAATTATTAATTTATTTCTTTTAAAATAAACTATGAATGGAGAATTAAAAGATATTTCTCATCTTCAGGTTTCAAAAGCATTGAATTAACTCCTCTTGCTGCCATAAGTGTAAATGTTCTTTTGGCTGGGAAAGAACTGAACGTAAATGGTCCCATTCAGGTTACACTTCCTCTTCCCACTACTACGGTAAAATCGGGAGATGCTGTACCTGCCTGGACATTCGATATGAAAATTGGTAAGTGGGTTAAGTTATTTTTTATTCTGCCTTCTAGCATGTGCCTGTAGTTTTGGGCACATGGCACTGTGGGTCATGGAACAGTGATGGCACTATTCTATGAGGTGGTGGTCAATAGATGGTCAGTTTTTAATGGACTAGCTTGAATTGTTCAAAGGTATTTCCCTGCTTTCATTAGTTCAAAAAGCTTTGGTAAAATTCATTAGCATTCCTCTTGCCTGCATTTTTAATGCACTGGATTTTTATTTTCATGGGAGGCTGAGTATTCACAGAACGTATATTTTAGGTGATGTTAGATTTCAAGCCTAGTAATTTTGTGAATTCCTTCTTTAAAGAAAGCAAACCAGAACTGAAGGTTGGGATGCTTTGTTTCCTAGAGTGTAGTTCTAAAGATGTTTTGATGCTAGAACTGGAATAGATATTGCTTTAGTTAACAAAAACAATTCAGAAAGTGAAATGAAGGGGAAATAAGAGTTATCCAAAGGAACAACATAGTTCTTCCAGTATGCAAAGAGGAGGCTGGGGATTAGTCATTCTAAACCTTTTGTCATCCCTTCATGTCTAATTTTTTTCAAGAGTGAGTAATGAGCTACGTCCACGTAACCCATTTAGATGACCTGTATTAGGTGTGGGTGCATTAGTGTCCTGATTGTCCTACATTGTACCTTATGGTTGCCACCACACTTCAGCTTGAAATATGCAAGTGAGTGAGGAGGGCATGTCTTGCTCCTTATCAAGGCAAAAAGCTTTTGTTCAGCTGTTGGAAGTACAGGAGAGGGACACCAGCTGTAACAAAGTGTTGTTTACATGTTCAAGAAAGAAACTGATCATCTTAATGAAAAACAGCTGAAGAACATGGATTTGAATTAAGAACTTGCTAATAAAATTTGGCTAGGCTTGTGGGAAAAAAGTAAATAGGATAAGTTTTTGCATGGATGATTAAGTCTGTCTGTATACCTAGAAGACTTTGGAGGTGTAATTGGTGGGAAGAGATGGCACTTTTCATCAAAGAAAGGGTTTTAGTCTGAGGTAGTAAAATATCACCCAGGGTTTAAATTTCTTACTGCCACAGCCACTTTTCCCAACTCCTGTGCTCCTCCTGCGCTGAGCTGCTTTAACTCCCTAACCAAAGCTAAATCAACACTGTTGTTAGAACAATGAGTTGACAGAACTGGAGCAGCACAGGATCGGGTCAGAATATAAACCCGTGTAAGGTGTTTGTTACGTGGGTGTTGAGGGTCCTACTCAGCATCCCTACATAGCCATGTCGGCCTTGGGAGTAAAACAGGAGCCAGGAGCATGGCATGCTGATCCAAAACCCAGTAAAACCAGTTGTTTTTTCCTCTCCAATGGGATGTACTTTGACAGAGATTCCAGAAAGGCAAATTGTTTGTAATGGGTGCTCTCTGAGGTGTACTGTTCACATGGAGCCTTCACTGCTGCTTGCTGAGGAGAGGGCAAGGAGGATGGCAAAAAAGGACAGAAACTTTTGGGGCATAACTTAACTTGTACTTTTTCTCCCATTTCCTCCTCTCTTACAGTAAAAATTTGCGACTGTATTCACTTTCTGAATGTTTATTCTTAAATATGTTTCTTTTATTTTTTACCTTTGATCCAACACATGCAAAATGACTTTTTCCTAAGGTAACTGCGTAATTGCAAGGCATGCTGTAGTCAAGGTTCTGGTGACTGAGGGCAGCTGAACACCTCAGCTCTGCAGCAAGCATTCCAGAGCATCCATAAGGCGCAGCAAGCCCCCATCTGAGCTGAATGCAGAGCTCCTGCTGCACTGAGTAATGAGGCTCTGGCATCCGAGATGTTGCATATGTGATGTCCCCAGCAAGACACTGACACAATGTTAAACTCTGAAGTCCCTGGGTAATGTGATGTGATGGTAATCAGAGCTCCCGTGTCAGTATTGATAGTGGCAAGGGAACAGGTCTGTGTGGCCTGACCCATATGCACCAGGAAAAGATAGAAACTGCTTTCACAGGTCTGCCTGTGCAGTGTTCCCCGGGGTTACTCCAAGTGTAGTAGTACTGAGACTGTTCCTGGAAAATGAGCTTTGGTAATTGTACTCCAGCTGCTGTAAATGCAGAATTTGTGGCTTCCTTCTCACTAAATATTTTGCTGCATTAGTGCTAAAAGTACTTTGTGGATTTTAATAGAATTACAAAAAACAGAAAGCTTGCATTCAGCATTAAATTGAAAATTATATCCTTCTGCTTGAATGGCAGTAAACCATAGAGAAAATGGGCTTACTCATGAATCACATTTTAATATTTTTTCTTAATACCTAGTATTTTCTGTGGAGTATATTGGGGGAAGATGTAATTTACAGAAATGGACAGCAAACATTGTATAGCTTCTTATGGATTTGTTCAGTCAAGACATAACTTCGAGACACCTAGAAATTATTTTTGCCTTTTATACAATGCTTGCTGGTATTACTCCTGGCTCTGGACAAGGTTTCTCAGGTGGCTGAGAAGGCACTTTCAGAGCTCTAGGTGGTTGCTGCTGCCCTTCCCCTCTGCCAGCCATCACAAGCACCAGGAAAAGGCTGCATGTTTTACTGCTGAATGATATTTTCTCTGTGTGTGCCTGTGCACGTGAGCATCTGTGGCAGGTGTCCATCCTCATCTTTACCTCCTAGCTGGGAGATATTTACTTTTGCTTTGCTGAAAGAAGGGTCCTGGAAGAAAATCAAATTGCAATTCATTTAAGCTCCAGCTTACATGAGCTATACTGTTTTCATACTTCGATTACTGGTGTTTAAAAAAAGCTGGTGGTTCTCTCTACCTCTCAGTATTTGCAGGTTGAATATGTAAGGTTGGTTACATGAGGATATTTTCTGTCCTTAGAATTTCACAGATGGCCAAAAATAAATGTGTTTAAGTGAATTAAGTATAATTCTCCCTCTTCTAATGGATGTTCTATTAATCGTAGAAGCTGGCATACCATAATACCTGTCCCTTGCGCTGCCAAACAGATGGTGTGGAATCTGTGTCCTAACAATAGCACTGCTTGGGCTGAGTGAACTGTTAGAGCCTTGGGGCAGGGAGGAGGAGAGAAACATTCAAGACAAACATTGTTTATCCTATTGCAGCTTAATAAGATTAAAATGTTTTCCCACTAAGTTCTGCTAGCTAATGTTAAACTTGTGTTCATATGCATCAGTTACCTGCTCCCTCATTTTTTAGTCTTGGCCTTCACGCATACTTAAGGTCATATAATAGGCTTTTTCACATTATTTGTTGTGCATATCTGTGAAAGACATTTATTAATAGAAAATGAGTCATGTTAAATTTACTTCTGGTAAGTAATGTTGATGCTTTGTTTCAAAGTAAACAGCCACAGAGGGATATTTGCAATGAAATTGTCAGGAGAGGAATTTTGCCTGTTTAGCTAAAGCGGTGTAACAAACAGCGGCTAGGTCAGAAGTTTCAGTTTTCTTGTGACCTTGTGTATTTTTGGTAATAGCCTAATTGCTGATGGTTTGAGGTATAGAAGAATCCTGCATGGCATGTGCAATGTTTTGTCCTTTTTTTCCCCAGGTGCTTGGGTAAACCGTGGGCTAGGAATGGTCAAGGAAGTGGATGGTCAGTTAGTATGGACATACACTGCTCAACACTTGGGCTACTGGATAGCAGCTCCACTGCCTGGAACAAGAGGTATGGCAACAACTGGCCAAGCAATTGCTGAATGCCCCACGTAAGGCTGTCAGTTTGATTGCTTCATTTAACAGCAGGAAGGGAGAAGTGACATGCAGCTTCACCACTTGGATAACTTTTGTTTGAGTCCTTACAGTGATTTTGTTGCATGTTTTGTAAATTCAGATGAAGGGATCTATCAGAGAAACTGTATGTCTAATTCCAAAAAGAGGTAGCACTCTCTGACAGAGTGCTAAGTAGAAAATGTAGACCACTTTCCTAAGTTAGTTTGGACAATTAATACAAATATAATTTGTCTGGAATTAAGTGGATGTCATGGTAAGGCTTTAGTACTTGACATGAACCTGTCGTTACATTGTAACCTGTTTGTATATTTTCTAGTTTGCTGAAATAGCAAGGTGAAAAGGGAAGGATGAACGTAATGCCATTGGAACACAAAATCACTGGAAAAGTACCGTTCAGTTTATTAGCTCTGCACATCAAGTGGAATCATTTGGTTTTAAGAACTAATGCTTGTCTGGTTTTGTTTGACAATCTAGAATCCATTATTAGTGCTGTTTCCAAGGACATAACAGCCTATCACACCGTGTTCCTTACGGCCATACTGGGAGGAACTGTTGTCATTATCATTGGATTTTTTGCTGTTCTTCTTTGTTACTGCAGGTAAGCAAAAAGAAGTTCCAGTAGGCTCGGTTTGAGTAGAGTTTGAGGTTGATAAAATAGTCTTTTGAGGTTAAGACTTGTTTCCTTAGCTAAACTATAATGTGTAGCCTAATATTATCTTATAGTAATATTAAGAAACATAGTTTATATTTATTAATTAAATAAATATATAGTTTATATATATTGATTAATTAAATTTATCTAATATTAAGAAATTACAGTTGTTACAGAACTTCATTTTAAGTTTGTGATGTCACATTAGACCATAACTTCTTAACCAAAGTCTAACCTTCAGCTTTGGTAGTCAACAGTCCAGTGTTTCCTAGTATGCTCTGCAGTCACCTTGCTTCTCTTTTGCATAGGGATAAATGTCGTCAGACACAGAAGAAGGAAAAAAACACAACTAAGCTGGAGGTCATAAAAAAAGATCAGACAACGTCAACAACTCACATAAATCACATCAATGCTGTCAAAGGGTCTTTAAAGTGTGAGGATAAGTCACAGTTATATACACCGAAGATTTCTTCATACAGCCCTCAAAGAAGGCTGTCCATAGACACAGAAGATGGAAAATCACAAGACAATTTTAAAATCTACACAGAGGATGCTTCTTATCAGTCATCCTGTCAGACTGGTCAGGCAAGAAATTCAGCCCATTCAGTGGAGCCTAATGCTGGAGTGAGGCTTTTACAGCAGCCAAAGCACAGTAACAGTACTATTTCCCAGGCTCCTAGGGACATTCCAGACCAAAAGAGATACCTTTCACTGAAAGAGGAGATGTATGGGCTTTCTCACATCCCAGAACATCTAATGCATATTTACAATCAGCCTATTGCTATTCTTCAAACCTCAGACCTTTTCCACTCCCCAGAACAACTGCATCCTGCTAAATCAGCAACTTTGCCAAGGAAAGGGCAGCTGGTGTATGGCCCCATGATGGAACCCATGAATCGCGACAGTTACATGCAAACACTCCCCAAAATGCCAGTGCACTCTCATCCCCAGCCTTCTGCCTGCAGAGATGAAAACAGTACCCTGGGTGGTGAAGAGGGCTTACCTTCCCAAACATCCAACTGGAGCCGGTACACCAACAGCTTACTGGAATCTGTCTCTGTTCCTGGGACATTGAATGAAGCAGTTGTAATGACTCCGTTTTCATCCGAACTTCAAGGTATTTCAGAACAAACATTGCTGGAACTCTCTAAAGGAAAACCATCTCCACATCCTCGAGCATGGTTTGTGTCCCTGGATGGAAAGCCAATTGCTCAAGTAAGGCATTCCTTCATAGATCTGAAAAAGGGCAAAAAAACAGAGAGTAATGATACCAGTCTGGACTCAGGCGTGGACATGAATGAACATCATCCTAGCAGGAAACTGGAGAGAGAGAAAACTTTCATTAAAAGTATGCCACATTCTAAGATTCTTTACTTGGAAGATCTGGATCTGAGTAGCAGTGAAAGTGGGACCACTGTTTGCACTCCAGAGGACCACGCTGTGAGGCACATTATGGAAGGAGGGAATGGGCCAGTCATAGAACAGCATGATGAGGAAGGTCTAAGAAAAAAATCTCTACCAGGAAGTCATGAATCTGGTATCCCTTCTGCTCAAAAAAGGGATAGACCACCTCTCATGAAAAGAGATAGCAAAACCAATATCTGGAAGAAAAGAGAGGAGAGGCCACTTATTCCTATAAATTAAAACACAATGTGCTTTGTGCTGTTGCTCTCCCTGCTGGTTGTTGACCTCTTGGCTGCTTCTGTAATTCTGCAGTGTTGGGTTTACAAGGGAAATGTTGTTTTCTAGTATCAAGAAAAGTTTCATTTTTTTTAACGTACAGATTGAGTTACTAAACTTCAGCTGGGCAATTGATATTCCATGTGAATTGAAAACAGGGAAATGCTACTTGTAAACTTTTCCAGTTCCTGATTTTATTGGCAGTGTGGGGTAGGCCCACATTTTAATTAGCCTGTCATTCTTGGACACACCTTTGGGAATGCACAGTGAGAAATGTAGGCACATGTTTTAATTTTTTTGTACTTGTTGCTAATGCGATGGTAGCCTAGTTAAAGCCATTCCTCAGCCTTGTTCCTAGTCAACGTGACCATTCTGTACAGTATTTTATATGTGAACTTTTCTAGGGATCTGTTACTACTTCTTTGTACAATGTGAAATGTTTCATCCATTGGTTCCACGACACCAGCAGATGAGCTCTGCTGGATTTCTCAGCGGAGCTCTATAGCATTACTGCCCTCCCTGTGTGCCCATCCATGTGCAATTCCATACAACAGTGGGGGAAGGGGGAAGTGTAAAAGCTCTGTGGCCGCTGCAGTTCATGGTCCATGCTATCTTAAGATGTTGCCCATCTGCTTTGTTTGAATCTGCTTTGTTATGGCCCGTGGATGTTGAAGACTGACATCGTCTGTGAAGTGTCCACGTCCAGCAGAAAAGGACTGGTTCTGGTAGCATTTGAAGCTGCAGCTACTCCTGATCCCAGTGTCTTGTTTTGGCTTCTTTGTCAGTGAACATCTTCTCTTCTGCATGCTGTTGGGCCAGTTGTGCTCCACAATACAGCCTTGAATCTCTGCATATTTATGAGTGAGAGTTTGGCCCATGATGAAGAAGTGTGCAAGATTAGACAAATTATGCCTTGGAAATAGTTTCTTGAGCAGGAAAGCTCGGCACCATTGCTTTTTATTTTATGTTTAAAACAATGGGAGATCATTTGAGGTTTATGTGCCTACATTTTGCCAGCTTGAGCTGCTTTTGTCTAGGTTTGCAGAGGAGTTAAACAGGCTTCAAAAGTTGGGGGGGAGGGTTATGAGCATGAGACAGCCGATTGCAAAATTTGGTCTATAATGCAATATAAATACTACTACTGACTCATCTTAGAGTTAAATTTACCAAAAGTCATTGAATGCATGAATTATATCTAAGATATGTATAGAGGAAGGAAAGGCCATCAGAATATTCTTTAATTTTAATGTTCATCTTGTCAAAGTGATCATTTCGACTTTGGCTAACAGAAAAATGGATGCATCTCTTAATGTGCTTCATATAGTATACAGAATGTATTTCTGTGGCTTTGAGGCTGTTTCCTTGGTGAAATAAGTTCCAGCATTTTGGCATTGGCAGTTTGATTATAAATCATCCTAAAAAGGCTTTATAAATATTTCCCTTAGAGCTTGGTTAAGGTTCTGTACCAAGACCCAAACATACAATGCCTATGTTTGAATTGTGGTGTGAGCGGTGCTTGGTTGTCTGCCCTGTAGTACACTCAAGAGTTGGGAAGTATCCTATGCAGCTGGGCTTCTGGGAATATTTACTCAGGAAATATTACTGTGAAATGTCTGTTGTGTTGGGATTGTTAGTTGTCTGGTGCTGTTTCTAGAAGAATATAGAAAGTAACCACGATGGTACTAGCAATGCATCAGTCCAAATTCTGGTGAGCAGTTGCTTCATGAATGAAGTGTTCCTATTGAGTTCACAAGAATGAAAGTTCAAATTAAGTTTGAGATAGGTGTGTGTGGTGGGTTGACATTGGCTGGATGCCAGGTGCCCATCAAGCTGCTCTATCGCTCCCCTTTACCAGCTGGACAGGGGAGAGAAAATAAGATGGAAAACAACTCCTAGACTAAGATAAGGCAGTTTGCTAAAGCAAAAGCAAAAGTTTGCGCGTGCACAAAGAGGAAAAAAAAATAGGTTTGTTCTCTATTTCTCATCAGCAAGCAATGTGTGGCCGCTTCCTGGGAAGCTGGGCTTCAACATGTGTAGTGGTTGCTCCTGAAGGCAAACCTTGTAAATAGCAAATGTCCCCACTTCCTCCTCCTTTCCTTAGCTTTTGTATCTGAGCTGACATCATATGGTATGGAATATCCCTTAATTTGGGTCAGCTAGCCTGGTTGTGTCCCCTGCCAGGATCTTGCCCACCCCCAGCCTGCTGATTGGCAGGGAATGTTGAGAGTCAGCACTGATGCTATGCTAGCCCTGCCCAGCAGTAGCCAAAATACTGGTGTGTTGTCAACACCTTTCCAGCTCCCAATGCAAAGCTGGAAAGACTGCTATGGGAAATGAACTCCAGCTCAGCCACACCCAATATCCATGGTCATCACCATCATAGATGGGAATCTTGGCTCTGGCGCCTGGAGCACCTCCTCCCCGTCCTTCTGCACTGACCTTGGTGTCTTGTGGAGTCGTTCCTCTCACATGTTCTCACCCTGCTCTTCTCTGGCCACAATTACATCTGCACAATAACCTTTCTCCTTCTCAAAGCTGTTATTACAGAGGTGTTACCATCATTTCTGATTGGCCCAGCGGTGGTCAGCAGCAGCTCTGTCTTGGAGCTGCTGGCATTGGCTCTGCTGGATGTAGGGGAAGCTTCTGGCAGCTTCTCACAGAAGCCACCCCTGTAGACCCCCCAACTACCAAAACCTGGCCACTCAAACGTAATACACATGGTGAAGTGGCTGTCCCCCTGCTACCTGTGGAGTGCAGATATCCACCTGCAGCCTGTGGAGGATGCCTGAAGGAGGCTGTGAACCCATAGGAAACCTGTTCTGCAGCAGGCTCCTGGCCTGTGGACATGTGGAGAGAGGAGCCCACACGGGAGCAGGTTTCCTGGTAGGACTTGTGGCCCTATGGGGGACTCACACTGGAGGCAGGCTGTGCCTGAAGGACTGCACCCTGTGGAAGAATGAGCCACGTTGGAGCAGTTTGCGGAGAACTGTTGCCCATGAGAAGGACTCAAGTTGGAGAAGTTCATGGAGAGCAGCCTCCTGTGGGAGGGACCCCACGCTGGAGCAGGGGAAGGACTTCTGTCCCTGATCAGCGGCAAAAACCACGGGTGATGAACTGACCCATTCCTGTCTCCCTGTGTCACTACAGGGAGGAAGTAGAGCTGAGAAAGAGGGAGGGATGGGGGGAAGGTGTTTCTAAGATTTATTTTACTTCTCACTATCCTGCTCTGATTTTGTCAGTAATAAATTCAGTTAATATCCCCAAGCTGAGTGAGTCTGTTTTGCCTGTGACAGTATTCAGTGAGTGATCTCTCCCAGTCCTTATCTCAATTCATGAACTATTCATTATATTTTTTCTCCTCTGTTCACTTTGTGCAAGGGATTGGTGGAGTGGCTTTGGTGGGTGCCTGGCATCCAGCCAGGGTCAAACCACTACAGTGTGCAAATAAGTCTGTAATTAAATTGGCCTAAAGAACTTAAAAGAGGTTTAATTATGATTCATCTATTTCAGATGTGAAGATGGCTTGTCATATTAGCATGCCTTTGGTTCTCTTTTAGGTAACAGGAATTTTGTTGTTCAATACCAAATACATTTTCACAATACTTTTTTTTTTTTATGTGCAGTTCTACTGGATTTTTAAATATTACTTTCCAGCCCCAGATATTGATAATTTAATCCTTTGCTTTGTTATATACATTAGTAGGAATCAATTTATATATGCACATTTCTTCTGAAAGCTGCTCTTGAGGTTCAATATTGCCCTGTTTGCAGAGTTGCATTGGTTCTGATGGCTCCCTTTTCAAGAAGAGGTTATTGTACATTCTGTTGAACATAATAGAAAATCCCTGACAAGCTAATGGTTTTGAGGAATTCATATTAAATTCGTATGTCTTTACTTGAAATTTTGTTCACCTACAGTAATATTTCATATTTTTTAATACATTTTTCATTGTATATACCTAAAAGACCTAATTTCTCAAACTTAATTGCATTAAAAAATAGATTACTGTAAATGGCTTTATTTATATGAGTTCAAAGGAACCAAGTTTGGCACTCCATTGTTCTCATTTTCTGACAGAGTAGGTATCTGGTCATCAAAGAAAAAAGATTAGAAATCCAACTCTAAAATGATTGTGATTTATATTCATACAGAATATTTCAGAATATGTTATCTCAGCATTGACATGCCAGGTGCATGTTGGAATTTATGCACTGGAAAAACCTGTATTGCCTACTAGTGATTAGAATTCTATTTGGTTTTAGATCATTAAAAAAAGGAGTTTGGCTATGCTGAGCTCTAAAAAATTTTAATTCCACAAAAAATTCTACATGATCTGTAACATGTAAAGAAGACAGTGTCACAGTGAAATTTGTTTTGGTAGTCAAACTAACGGTTTCTTATATTTCTCTATGTGATTTCAACATACAGATTTATAGGAATCACTGAATTTATTTTTTAAGATTTCTGTTGACTCTTTGTGGCATTAACAGACTGTTAAAATGCTGGTGCCAGAATTTTGTATAATTTTGTAATTATATAAAAATTAGCAAGGATTTGTGGCACACAGCTCTTGGAAAGGCCGGGGAAACATTTGGAGGTTTTGACTTCTTTGAATGTGGAGGTTGCTTACCTTGGGAATAAGAAGTGGGCCATGTCTGTGAGCCCCTTCTAAGGAGAGGGGAATTAGTAGGGAAAATGGGAAAGGATACAGCTTCTTTCTGATGCTAATTTGCAAACTGATATGTATTTGTGCTTTGGTGGAATCATTTCTTTCTGAAGAACACAAATGTTTGCAAGACTTATGTCTCAGTTCTTCACAAGGCACTTCTTGAGCTGTCAGCTTTTGCAAGAAAAGCCTTTATTTATGTACATATAGTTTTAAGTGCAAGCTCATTAACAGTAATTTTTAGATTGTTACCAAATACTAGATATTATAAAATTAAAAAAAAAGGTAGGGGAATCACTTAAAAATCACATTTGATTAAAAGAAAAAAATCTTTATAGTATGGTCAGAAAATAGAAGAACTCTGCTATTAGGAACCTGAAAGTAAAAATTATGTGTTGATTAGGGACATTATTTACCAACATAAAGCTAGAGATGACACACCAAAAATAATCCAGGATGTAGGAATGTTTAGTTGTCTCCTTTGTTTTTACGCAGTATTTGTACCAAAGAGGATGAAATGAACAGGCACCAGTATAAGTTCTTGTTAGTTAAAAAGTGACACGGTTTCACAATGCTACTGCTCTAACACTGTGCAAATGAAAAGGCAGTGCACTACATCTGTTGTCTAGTACTTTACATTAGGAAAATCTGGAGATAAATTAGCCTGCTGAAGTGCCTTTCTCTTTCATCAGACTTATTTTATCAGTGGGACACCTGACTATCTGAAAAGCACATTATAGTTTTTTTTCTGTTAGCCAAAAAACCCCTGAATTCATACAATTATGTAGCTTTTATAATCTTTTAAAAGGCAGATCTAGTGTTCTTTATGTTGGAATACTGACTCCTGCATGTTGATGATAATGGTAATTGTTGTAAACCCTGATTTTTGTATTTTATGTTTGAAAATGAATAATAAAAATATATCTTTAGCAATCTGAACAGTAGTGTCTTTTAAAAATGCACATACGGGATCTGATTCAACTTCGTATGTCAAGTGCAAGCATCTTGAAGTCACTGGACTTACAGATATGAAACTGACTGGGATATTAACTTCAAAAATAAAATTAATGTATGTTTATATATAAACACTATTATAATGATAAAACTCCTTTTTTCAGCTGCTAACTTTGCTTGCCAGTAGCAGCAGAAAGTGTATGGAGATGGGTACGTAATTCCTATTTTCTAGAACCAATTTTTATCTCAATTTGGAGCCTAACCTGCATTGTTTTTTAATTGTTTTATAAATATTTTTTTTTAAATTCAGTGATATAATGAAAACACAGTACTATGCCTACGGAGTTAAAAATGAGCATTCTTTTATAGTAGTTTGTACTAATTTGTGCCACACTTCTAACAGTAGGCAGCTACATTTGCTTTAAAGAATTTATATGAAAGGTGGTTTAAATGACTTGAATCTGAGCTTCATTTTCTTTTTAAAAGTAGTATTCATTGTGTTCTAAAAAAAAAACTTCAGGTTTTTTTAAGACTGGCAGGGCAAAACTCTGTCATTTCTTTTTGTTCTAGCACTCTCAGCCTGAAAACTGTTTTACCAAATGAAATTTTTTCAGTCAGTTTTAGGACTTACTGAACATTCCTATATTCCCCCTCCCCAAAACATCCTGGTACTTTATTCCCCAGGTAATTGATTTAGTTCCTTTGAAGCACTTGTTGCACTTCAGTCCATGTTAGAACGGTAATATTTTTACATGTCATTGTGTAGAAAGGCAGTTTTTAGTGCTCATTAGAGCATGTTGTTCATACAAAGCCTGGCTCTGGATGTTGCAAGGCAGGTGAACTCATGGCACTGACTGTGTTCACCACCTTGAATTATGGAGCCTTATATTCAACAAACGCTTCATGACCTTGGCAATCATTTCCAAAAACTCTAGTATGGATATTGTTTATGTAAAACATTCTTGATATTCGGCATTCTGGTTTGAAGTATTTCTACCTTTTTATATTTTGTCAGAGGTGTCTTTTCATCTCTGTATTTACTACAGTATCAGTGTATCTGTTGCTGAAAATGTAACTAAGATTTGTAAAATGTTACAGCTTATGCAATATAATAAAAATTTGAAAAAGTTATTGATGCCTGAACTTTTATTTGAGTTTCTTTGAAGCCATATGTTGTTTAAGGACATCTCACAACACTTTTTTTCTAAATATTATTAAATGTATTTCTGTCATCACCATAATTCCCATGACAAAAGAATATTATCCTCCTTCAGGTTGCCAATTCTAATACAGTTACATTCTCTGTTCTGTTTCTTGTGAAGAAAAGCTTCTTGTAGTCTTCAGCTGGACCTTGGAGACAATCTCCTTGTTTGTGAGACAACTCTCAAATTTGAAATGCTGCTTTTTCTGGAAATCTAGAGACAACATGGCAGCAAAATTAACTTCCAAGACATAAGTATGTGCATTCGTGATTGTTACAGTAATCTAAACTCACTGATGGTATGAAAGAACCAGCTATCTGTAGAACCACACATACTCATTTTCACAGCTCCTTAATTTTGCAGTTGCTGTGCTCTACTTCAAGGCCTGGACTCTCAGTGAATTTGTTCGTGCTGACAGAATTCCCCAGGCTGTAATAGTCCCAGGTACACCTCGTACAGAAGGTGACTGGTACCCTGGGTAATAACAGTGAGAAGTTAATAAGGTCCAGTCAGGTTTAACTGGGGAAGATCCTGGCACTGATGGTTTATGTCCTTTACAAGCAGAGTCCAAAGAACCTCCATAATCTTCTCAGCTCATATTGGTTCCTATGACCCTTTATTTTGGACCACATCGTCAGCTGCAAGGGCTTATCTACATAAAGGTATGGGAAGGGTAGGGTAAGGTAGGATATATAGGGTAAGGTAGGATATATTTGCACCTGCTGTCCCTGTAAGGGTGCTGTGGTGCAATGTATACAGGCAAAGGATGATGAAGCTTTCTTTTACAGTGCTGTTTTTGCTTTTCTCAGTATCTTTCTGTAAGTACTTAGCTTTTAGCTGAATAAATCAGATCCAATGCGATTTGTAAAACTGGAATTAAAAATATTAAATAGATCAGAGTAGGATACAAAAAAGAAAATGTTTAGTACCTGCCTAAAAATAAAAACTGTGGAGAATGGCAAAAGCCAGTGAAAGAGTCATGCCATAGGTGATATTCAGCATATTTCGTACACCTCAAAAAAAACCCAAAAGCACATCAACAGAATAAGGAGCTAGGTTAATAAGCTTTTAACCCTTTATGATAAAGTAGTAGCTAAATTATTTATTTGGAGAAGGACAATCCAAATGCATACTACAGAATCATTTGGAGACGTACTGCACTAAAAGCAAGTGTAAAAACATTTGCTTTGTTTGCCATGGATGTTTGTTTACAAAGCATATGTTGTCTACTCTCTAGGTGAAGTTGATGCCAAAAAGATTTTTGCTTTTTATACATTTTTCATATATTTGTAGCTCTGTAGACTACTATTATATAGTTATATAGCTCCTTAACTAACTCAAGTGCTTTTCCTACCCTTTCTCTTAGATTTTAGAACAGCAAGCTAACCTTCCTGGAATCCTACTTAGTCTTGCCTCTACAGGGAACCAAGGAAGTTTTATTTTTTTCCAGATATTGTAGACATAATAAATGTGGGGCTAGAAGCTGGGGGGAGGGCTTCAGTGGGGGGCAGAACCAAAAGCGGGGATATTTAATTAACTGTTCCTCTAATTGGATGATTTCATTTAAATATGCTAATTTGTTAAACTTATAAAATTGTCGGAGTCCTGTACTGTGTACATTTCACCATACTTGCACCTGAAGGACCTTCACTGAAGGTAACCACTTTTTATAATTTTAATATTGTTTGGCTTGTGGTTTTAGGCATCATAATCAGTTACTTACAGTAAGGCAGAGAAATAAGTGACAAGCTATAAGATATACTCAAAGACTGTCAAAATACTGGTTTAAAAATATTTATTATAGCACTTTCCTATGCTGGAAATGCTGTTTATTACAAGGGTTTCCAAGGTGCCTGTTCAGTCTTGTTTTGTTGCTTTCACAAGTTGTTTAGTTTCTAAATTCTGTTCAAATAAGAGGTGCATGTTTTTCTCCGTAAAGTGGACACTTCACTGCAGAGCCGTTCTCTGGGGTCCACCCAAAGTTTTATGTATTTAATGTGAACATTACCACAGATGTACCTACAGAAAATAAATTCCAATTTCTGTTATCTCTTCAGAAGCAAATAAGAAAAATCACATAGCAATACTAAATAGTCTTCCCTTTTCTTTTCCTCCTTCCTCTCCACCCACATTTTAACTCCTCTGATTGCCACATTTCCCAGATTGCAAAAGGGCTGTAACAACTGTCAGGTATTTTTCCTTGTGTATTGGAGGTAGCTATGTTAGGAGATCTTGTAGCATTTATTCTATCATTAGAAGTGTAGCAAGACAGAGAACAAATTTTATGCCTAACCTGCACTAAGGGAACTGAAACATTTTCCTTAACAACGCCTCCCGACATAGGGGACAAACATCCTCTTCATCAGTTTCTCCCTGATTAATGCATCTTTCATTCTCTTCCTTTCAAGAGTCTTAAAGTGTTTTACAGAGAAAGTATTAATTGTGTGATTATATGAGAGAAGCTGAGTAATCTTACTGTAGCAAATCCAGTTTAATAAATTTAAATCGGTTTTTAAAAATAAATTTAAATCAAGGGTTTAGTCTCACTCCCAGTTTATATTCCTGCCACTGATTTCTTCAGTGACCTGATCCTGGTCTCCAGACTGCCAAAAGAACTAATCTAGCCAAACCCACTAATTTGCTGTTGATATGGTGAGTTTTAATTCAGCCTGTTGAATTTTGAGGTCAGTAATATATCCCCGACAGTGAGGAGAGAATGGGACAACTGCAGGGGCAGCCGGAGACAATGTAATTGATTTCTGCTGCATGTCCCGGCAGGGGTTCGTGTCTCCATCCTGGGTGCACCAGGGCTCAGGTAGGAACCGTGGGGATTTCTTGAAGTGTGAGATGGGTCTTGCACGGCTGTTTTTGACACTAGGGTTGTCTTTGCTCTGACTTAAGCACACCTGCTCGGTGTGTTTATATATCTGATATATAAAAATTTACATATCTGATCTATAAACATCTCGAGTCCAGAGACGGGTCACAAAGCTGGTGCAGGGGCTGGAGCACAAGTGTGATGAGGAGCAGCTGAGGGAGTTGGGGTTGTTCATCCAGAGACTTTATTGCTCTCTACAACTCCCTGACGGAACGTCGCGCTCTTCTCCCAGCTAACAAGTGACAGGACGAGAGGACACAGCCTTAAGCTGTACCAGGGGACATTAGGAAGGATTTCTTCACAGAAAGGGTGATTAGACACTGGAACGGGCTGTCCAGGGAGGTGGCGGCGTCACGGCCCCGGAGGCGTTTAAAGAAAGACAGGACGTGCCACTAGTGTTGGGGCGCTAGTGTTGGGCCACGGGTTGGACCCGATGACCTCGGAGGTGTTTTGCAGCCCAGTGGGTGCCGTGATTCGGTGACGGGCGCACACGGCCACCATTCCCGGCGGGAACACGCGGGATCCCGCGGGCACGGCGGTGCCGGCCCCGCGCGCGGCCCCTCAGCGGGCGGTCGCCATGGCAACGGCGCGGCCGCCATGCCGCGGCCGGGCCTCAGCTCCTCCTGGGAAGTGAAGGCGCGCCGCCTCTCCCCGTTCCGGTCTCTGCCCTCGCCGTTCCTCCGTTCGCTTGCAACGCGCTTGAAATGCGCTTGAAATAACCGTGTTTTGTTACGGGCTTTTTAAAGGCTGAACAGCCCTGAAAACCTTCACCAGCGGGGTTTCTGCTATGTGCGGCGGTCGCTAGGGGGAACTGTTGCACTCCCTCCATCCTGCAAAAATGCTTTTATTTACCCTCTCTGTTAAATAATTGTAACATTTCTTCAAACAGTTGATAGTTACGACACTTTTGGGACTAGAACAGTAATTGATTAGTTTTTACTGGGTATAGTGTGTGCATAAAGAGATATATATGTACACTTTATATTCTATTACAGTACATAGATATTATGTATTATAATATATATTATAATATCTATGATATTATGGAAATTATGTATTACATGTATAATATCAGGAAAAGGTTCTTCCCTGTGAGGGTGCTGAGGCCCTGGCACAGGCTTCCCAGAGAACCTGTGGCTGCCCCATCCCTGGAAGTGTTCAAGGCCAGATTGGACAGGGCTTGGAGCAACCTGGGATAGTGGAAGGTGTCCCTGCTCATGGCAGGGATTGGAACTGGATGGGCTTTAAGGTCCCTTCCAACTCAAACCATTTTATGATAATGTGGTAATGGAGGTTTAAATCCCATGTATGTATTTTTAAGGTGTAAGAAATTCTTCCTGTCCTGTGCTCAGCTTCTCTGAAGTGCCTTTTTGTTTCAGAAGTGATTGGGTCCAGCTGGAACGTGACAGAGATAGAGCAGAGCTCCCAGACAGGCAGGAAAGGTCAGCAGAGGGGCTCGGGGTTGCCAAAGGAGGTGGGATGAGGTTCTGGGACCTGGCACTGTGCCACACCAAAATGGATAAACACTCCCTGTGCCAGATGGTGAAGGAAAAGTGTTGATGAAGAAAAGCTGATCAAGCTGCAGAATCCAGATCAGTGCAGAGATGAGAACAAGGTTAGACAGAAAGGTTTTGAATGCTAGGCTCATGAAAGAAACAGGGGCCTGAGTAAGAGAGAACTGTCATGTGAAAGGCACCAATTGCACAGAGATTTGATACAGCCACAACAGAGAACAACTCAGGTGAGCTCGTCACAGCTGTGACTTGAGTCGGCTCAAGTGCACACATCAAACTGGAACAAGTGAAGTGGCTGTTTCTAAATAAGTTGTGTGCCGAATAGTTCTCAGAGTTAATTCCTTCAACTAATTTTAAATAATCTTTAAACTAATCCTGCCAGCAGAATGAGGATAAAGGGAAGGGAGCTGGAAGAGGATCAGTAGACAACATCCCTAGGTGCTTAATGTTCTTAAGCACAGTCCTCAAGATATCATTTTTAGCTAGGTATCACAGACTTCCTGTAAAATCTCCTGGATCAGCTTGTTCATGTTCTTTTCTTTGTCTTCACCATGGCGTCATCTCTTCTGAATCATGTTTTAGTAAATAAAAAGTTATTTTTCACTTTTCTTTTCCTGCTAGGCATAAAATGTTATAGAGTTAATAGCCATGCAGAAATGTTTTGCATCTGCTGTGCAGGAAGAAGAATCCTAAGAGTGGATAAGATCGATCCATGATCTTGTGATTTACACAATTCTTAATCTTAGGTTTGAGGATGGTAGCTAACAATGCTTGTACCTTGCTAAACTTTTGAAGCATGGAATTACAAATACATTTAAAGGATTAAGTTACAGTTTATTTTGAACTTCTTCAGAGAAAGAGCTTCAGAAAAGAACCTGCTGCAGTAAATTTTACAGATTAACAGCTGCACTGAGCATATTTTGGACATGTTTTTCCCAGGTCATGGTATAGGGAGCCCTTTTAGTGACAACCCTGGGGAATGGTGTTCCATTTGTTTGTTATATGTAACACATGACAAACAGTTCGCTTATGCAGTTACAAAATTACATGACATGACACAAGATGTATCAATTTGCTCTTACAAACTGTTTGCCTCTTGAACTATTCCTGTTCTAGATCTGGTCTGGTATTTATTCACTTTTTGTTCTGTCTGGCTTTACTGGCTTCAGAGTACAAGTGTTCTTAACCCTCAGTCCCTTATAACATTACAGAATTTGAAATGACTCTGGTTTATTCCCCATTAGAACAGATCAGCCTGTACTGATTTTTGCCAGCAGAGGCTTGAATAGCATATTCCTAGTATGGGCACTCTCATGCTATGTCTCAGGATCCACTTGGATTAATGGTCTTTAGAAATAACTGTGTGTATTTTTTCCTAGTGTTTTTTGAGATGACATGTGCCTCTTAATTTGTTTTATTGCATTTTAAGGCAATGACAGCTTCATCTTTAGTGTCACTGTACAAAAACTTCTTGAACCCCTAGGATTTGTTGGCTCTGTAAAAGGTACAGCTGGGTGGTGTCAGCCATCTGCGTTTGTCTCTCTAAATTGTTACCATGAAGTGTCCAGGTAACACTGGATTACTTTGCCCTCATGGGATGCAGTTTTGAATAGTGTGGGATCCCAGTTCTGAATTTCATTTTGAAATATACAGTAGAAAAAAAATTCAGTTCCCACCTCTATGGAAGGTCAAATCTCTATTTTCTGTATACTTTGGAAGTCTGGTTTCCAGAATTTAAGCTATGTGCAATAATACAGGAAAGGGAACTTTGCCCCTCTCTTGTCATCTTGTCAAGATTTATTGGATCTGAGAGCAGAAAGATTACTTTTTTTACCTTGCTACTTTATATACTGGTCTGTGAATACTTGCAGTTTTTTTGAGAAAGTCTCTACAGTAAACAAAATTAAATAAAATACGAGCAAGTAAAAAACATATATGTAATCTTAATATTTCTGAAATCTCCTGCAAATAATGAAAATAGAAGATATAACTCCTGACAGAGATAGTAACTTAGTGGTGAAAAAACGTAAGTATTGTGAGACTTAAAAAGTAAGACCAAAAAAAAAACCTGGTAGACCAGGACTAAGGAGAAGCTCATCATTGTGGTTCTTTTATAGGCTTCCTGAGTGACCTTGAGCAAAATAGTTCAGTGCCTCAGTTGTCTCTTAGGAGTGTTTATTTTCTCATCTTCCCTGCCTTGTCTTTCCCTTCTTTCAAGGAGGGGGAGTTCAGGGCTTTCAGTATATATTGGCAGTGACACAGTGGAGTTCTGATCAGCTACTTTCTGCTTTTCTAACAATCACTAAGCAGTGGTCCTAAGTTTGGGATTTGGATTTGTCCAATAGAATACTGATTTCGGTGAGCTCCCGAAACTGGACAGTAGTTTCTGAGTAAAGCCGCATGGGTACAGGTCTCTGGCAGACATCAGCCAGCTGCATTCTTTCCATGTAATTTCATAAGCTATAAATATAAGAAAAAACCCAAAAAAGACCCAATATCAGAATAACCGACTTCTCCTTTTCCTCTCTACTGGAAATATGAAGCTTCCATTGTGACAGAGACCTGGAACAGAGCACAGCATTGATAAATTGGGGCAGATTTGCAGCGGAACATTGTGTGTTCAGTCCTGCCAACAAACTAGCCCAGGCGTTGTTTTAAAATAGATTTTTAAATAATATGGAGAATAATATTTGCTCTTGCTTACATTCTTATATTGACACCATCAGAATTGTCTCCAGTGTTATTTCATGACTTCTAAGTGATTTAACCATTGTTTAAGAGGGTGAGTGTTCTGAGTGTGAAACACAAGGTTTTATTATATACTGTGTATTAATGCTGCTATAGGGGCAACAAAAACCCACAGCAAATTAAAATCTTTTCTATGAAAAAATTGTGAAGCACTTCTGTTGCTGATGCCTCACCTGACATCTGCAGATTTGGTTGTTTTCTTCTTTCAGTTACCTAAATTGAGGAATAGGGATTATACTTCTTTTTTTCCCCCTTGTATTCATCTCCAGTTGTAGTAACTAGAAATGTTCCCCAGTTATGTCAGTGAAAATACTGAAAAATTACTTTTTAACTGGTATTGCCATAACCCCTAAATGAGCACATCAAAGCGAAGAATTGAGTTTCCTGAATCTCTGCTCATAATCTTTTCTAGCTTGCATTTGTTATTAGTATTTTGTTTGGATTTTTTTTTTCAACCATCGTATAAAAAAAAATCCAGGTGATTTTTTTTCTTTTACAACTTTTGTGTTTGTGCTATTTAACTGTTTTTGTGACTGTATAGTACAAGGTAAATCAGATAGGTGTTTTATCAATATAAAACTGCATGATTCTTATTAAGAGTTTTATATGCTAATGCTGTCTACAGTATCTGGCAGGGCAGTAAGGACATTACCCTAACACTAGCCTGAAAATATATTTTTTATTATGTGCAGGGTTTTTGTGGGGGTCATTCCATGATCTTACTTTGCTGCAGTTCATCTAGAAGGATTTGCAGATAAACAAAACCCCCAAATGAACTGTTTAGTGGGAAAGGTTTTGTATAATGTTTTATACAGTACGTGACCTTTAAATCTCGTCTTCAGAAAAGGACCAGAAAAATAATCACTAAGACCAGTTTATTTTGGCACTGTAAAATGAATGAGTCTTGATACTACTGACTACTGAGTGCTATGTACTTAAGTTTAGTGTGTGGTGTACAGTTCTTCCTCTCCACTTTTACTTCAGTTCACTTTGTACAAATGACATTGTCTAGTAGGGACTCAGATTTGCAAAAGTATGTTTTTAATGACATTTCTAAAAGATTAGTACTGACAGGTTTTTATATATATTTCCTATGTGGGGCAAACTCTTCCAGCCCATTTCCTTCGGTGATATCTGGAGAGGATCTGATAAGCTTTATACTGCTTTTCACAGTTCAAAGGGCATTGTCTTCCCCTTCACTCCAGCTTACAACAACAAAGTCAGACATATGTTATCACCATCACACAGGAAGCTGAGAGCCTGCTTGTGTTCAGCAAAGTACAAATGCAGGAAGAGCGTCAGGTTGGTTAAAAGCTGAGGGAGCTCTGCTAAGGTAGTATAGAGCTAATAGTACTATAACCCAGCAATCCCATGCTGTATGCTGGGTATGTTTCAGTTCAAGGAAGGGTGGTTATCTGTTGCTGATTGGTTTAATATTTTTATAATCTAACTACAGGTATCCGTTTAAAATCTTTTACAGGTGGGATCATCTGTGGTGGGGCTGCATTGCTTTAGAAGAATAATTGCTTAGTTAGTAAAGAACAAAGCTGTGGTGGGATGAAGTGGTAAAGAACTGAACATGAAGTTCATCTGATCAGACACAATCTCACACTCAATTAACAAACAGGATGGAAGGTGCCTTCCATTTGTTCTGGATTTCCTCATTTTAACATACAGTATGTTGTGTATCAGGATTAAAATGATGTACGGTATATTAGCAAGCTCATCTAGTGAAATGCTGTGGGTCGTGACAGCATAGTGTTGGGAAAAGTGCATTTTCCACCTCTCTGTAATTTTGGAATGTGGAAGGTGGCTTAAAAGAACCTTTATGTTTCAGCACTGATATCCACTATTTTGGAACCACATTCATTAGTGCTAAATTTGGATCTATTTGCAGCTTCTCTTCTGCTTCCGGTACATTGTTTACTGCTTCAGGAAAGTCTTCCCAATACCTAATATTAGTTCCTATCCTCTGGCTTTTGCTCAGCACAGAACAAATCAGGTCAGCACACTGAGTTCTAGCTTCTGTCTCTAAGGACCACTTCAAGCTCTACTATGATGTACTGCCTCTACCTGGAATTTCTAGGCCACATAGATAACATACATAACATACACAGATATCTGTGGGACTAGAGTACTGCAGAAGTAGAGATAGGCTGGCAGCTTCTCCATGCCTTCAGGGGAGTCAGAAATGGGGTCTTTGGTCTGAGGGCTTGGTCTGCCAGTGAGTGCAGCACTGCCTTCCTGCAATTTGTCCCATCTCTCTATTTGTTGTATCTTTGTTTTCACACCATCAGTGGCTATGCCAAGAGCTTAATATACTTTCAGAAGGGCCTTAAAATGGTTTGATTCCTCTACTGAGATCACTAGATGACTTTAAATGAGAAACCAGCACTTAAGCTTTTTCCATTCAAAAGTATAGATCCTGCATCCAGTGCCCATGTCCTGCCGCTTTGGAGTGCTGTGTGGATGGAAACAGCAAGCAGCTGTGAAAGTCTGGTGAAGAGGTGTGATAGATGAGTAAACAGGATCATGTTATGACTCAAACACAACCTTCTGCATTCCTAAGCTGCCTGTATATCTAGCAGTGGTCACCAAGAGCAAGAAGTGGTGTATTCACAGCAACAGAAGCTCAGGGACACTGCTGGCAAAGCTCTTCATCTCACACGAGAGATGGCAGCAGCTGGGCTCAGACATTGTCCCTAAAGACTACTGGCATTAAGTGCTGCTCAAGGTCACTGCTCTGAGGTGGAGAATAAAGGTAACAATAATACTTGAGCTTTCAATCCTGAAATAGACCACCATGGCAAGTAACTCTTGCTGTTCCACTATAGAGTTGCTGCTGTGAATATAAACTGGCCATTGTCACATCCTGTTGTAATCCTGTCAATCTCTTCTGTTTTACTTGGAAGTGAAAGTGCTTGAATGATTTCATATTATTTTATATTAAGGTCTGTATCAGTACTGCAGACTTTGTGTATGTGTAAATGTCTGGGTTTACATCACAGAAGAAACGTTTGTTAGGATTTTGCTGGGGGAAAAAGTGGAAGAGGAAGTGGATTGTTAATAGATAAAATATTATCTACCAGCTGGAAAAGAGATGTGTGACTACACGACATTACAGAGCTCAAGGCTGTGTAGACATAATGAGTAGGTGTGTACCTGTAGCAGTGACAAGCATGGCTAGAGGTAGGAGCAAGGGCAGGCTACAGAATTGAAGACAGGCTATTGAATGAAAGATTAAATTGCACTTATAGTTTTAGCCAAGAGCATTGCCATATCATTACACATCTGCTTTAAACTTACTTAAAAAACCACATTTTTCCATGATTTCAAACTGAATTATCCATCGCTACAGCATCTGTAAGTCATACTTGGCATCCCTTCCTGTTAGCTAAAATCCAAGTGCTGAAAAACCTGTGCTTGCTGATAGAGTAAAAGGTATCAGGGAGGAAATGACCAGAATTAAACAGATGGTGAAACTAGAGAAACAAGAGATGAGGCTGAGGGAAACCTTCTAGTGAATTGGCATTTAAACTGCCTATTCAGAGCAGATGGCTCATTTGGAGAAGAGGTACTTGGAGGATTATGCTTGTTGTTCTACAAGAAACATGAGTGATATTATTTTTCTTCTGCCATCTTTGAATTTTTTTGTGTGCTCAGTCTTTGAGCAAAGCCAGTCAATGGACTAATTTGAGTTGAACTGCTGACATCTGGTACGTGAGTTTCGAAAAGGTCTGAGGTGAGTAGCTGGCCTGTTTGTATGTACAACTGATCATCTTAATTAATCTGAAACTTTTGATCTTTGTCTGCAGCTCACAGAAATGGCATTAAACAATTCCAGTTCTGATGTTCTAGAAAACTGATTCTTAGCAAATCTCTTCAAAGCTTTGTGCAGCTTAATACGGATCTCTGTAGCCTCCACTGAAACTCTGCACTGTATGTACATGCAAGCTGGAGCTACTGAGATGCTCTGAACTAAAAAAGGTTTTCAAGCACATCTGATGTGTGATGCACTTTCCTGACTATACATTTTGGAAATAACTAAGAGAACTCTTCTGTCTTAATGGATGTGTCTTTATTATAAAGGGTTATATAGATAATTTTGGAATGCCATCAAGGTTTGGGGGGGTGGTTCAGAGCATTTGTATTTGGAAAATTTTTAGAAAGTGGTTTGCACTTTGAGTGTTGCTGTGCAAGTTGGATGCAATGGACTCTCCCAGTTATGCTCAGTAGAAGGTTTGTTAGCTTGGACCAATATGTCTGTACAGAGTTGTCAGCCCATCACAGCTCTAACCATTGGTCACGTTCAGGACCCCAAATGCTTCTTCAAGTCTGCATAGCAGGGACAAACCATTTCTACATCTGCAGAACATCTACAATGTATTTAACCTACCTGTGGGTAAAATCCTGGATTAGAAATGATATACAGGAAGGGTCAGTCTAATCCTTTTGAATCATGATAATTTACCCTACGTTTGGGATCCTGCCTGAGTCCTGAAAGTTATTAGCTTTTTCATACCCTGAATAGGTCTCTGACAAATTTCCTTTAACAGCAGTGAAAATGGCTGCTGCTGGTTTCCCAGTACACCAGTGCTGAATTGCTCCATTTGTAGAGTCAGTCAGTGTAGTGCAGGCTGGTATTCTCTTCACTGCTGAACTGCAATTTCTGAGATACAAAGCTACGAGTAGGTTTATGTATATGTATCTAGAGAGATGCATATACAGAGATATGTCAGACCAGGCCGAAAGTATTGGGCATTTTGCCACGTGTTCTTCCTTTCTTAGTCCTTTGCCCTTTTGCCAATCATATTCATGAAGAATTTATGCTAGAAGTGCTCTGATTAAATGGAATATGCTAATGTTATGGTGGTCCTGAAAGCTGTGTTCCTTATGCACCACTGGAACAAGATGTTATACCAAACCTACTTTTTATATCCAGTAGGCTTAACAGCGCTTTAGTGACAGAGGTGGAAGGAATTAATGCTGATTGGTAAAAAAAGCCTTCTTGTTCTTACTTGGTGCAATTTTATCTGAATGTTACCTTTCTACCTAAATTAAGACAGAGAGGATTGTGACTATAGGAAGCCAAGTTATTTCCTTCCAGCCTCACAATCTTTTGAAAGGAATTGTATTGGGATGGAAACAGCTTCAAACTGTGCCGTATCACCCTATGAAACTGTGCTTGTCTTCTGATAGTTTGTCACAAGAGGGGGCTGGAGATCTTCGCAATGTCTAAATCTGACATTGTTTTAACAGAGAGTGTTCTGGTTGGTTGGTTGATCTTATTTTTTGTGAGGATAAAGGAAGTCCTTCTTATGTGGGTTTTTTGTTGGATCGTACTCTTTGTCAAGAGTAAACTCAAAAATTATTGAAAAGCTTAAATAAAAAAAGGCACTGGTAAGAAACTAATTGTCCTATTCTGGTTTTTGTTTTGTACCTTAATGCCAAATACATAATTGCAAAAATAATTGTGTAAAAAGGATTCTTGGGCATGGTCATACTGTCTGGCAGTGAAATCCATAGAATTGGAGCTGTGAAAAAAATTTCTGTGAGAAACTTTATTTCTTTAGGGAACCATCATGAGATAAATCCAAGCCGTGAGCTATCCAAGCTAAAGTAAATGAAATAATGATGCTTTGTCCACTTGAGACATTATCCCTGTTTTTACTGGTATTTTTAGGATGCCAGCATCCTTTTTAAAGGGTCTGTCGTTGCTTTGTAATGGAGTGACAAATACCACAAATATTTTGGAATGCTAACTGTGAGTAGGTTTTGGAAAAAGTAATAGTAGAACTCTAGACCCAATTTTATTTAGTGGATAGTCTCTTCAGAATCTGGCAGTTTAGTGGATTCTATAAATCCTTGGCTCATTCATTCACCTTTTAGCATGCAGACCTGGAAGGAGGATTGTATCTCATAACACACAGACAGTGCTAGGAGAATGGCTGAGTCCCCACTTTTCATAATGGAGTAGGATGATGGGACTGAGGAGGAGGTGTCTTTCACATCTAATGAATGAAAGGTTTGGAAGGGTCTATTCTCCAGCTTCAGAGGAGAAAAAAAACTGTCTAAAATGGTAAATGATTGCAAAGTCTTTGTTTTGATCAGTAGTGACTTTTTATGATGCAAGAAAGGTAATGTACAAGTCCTGTTTCTGTCTGTGAGGAAATCTAAATTTCCCTGTTTTTTCTAATTCTAGGAAGAACTTAGTAATTTCTCTTTGAAATAGTTGTTTATATTCCCTTAATTCTTAGAAAAACCTTTCTTACTCGTATCTACATTAGCCACATTCTGAGTTTCTATTGTGTTGTATTAAATGCCTGTAAACATGATGAGGGTTGGACCTTTCTCTAGAAAATCTCACCCTGCAGCAATAAACTGGTTTCATATCTTGCACATCTGGCAGCAATTCAATGGTGTTTTAAAACACCAACAATGCTCCTGGAAGATCTCTGTACACAGCTGAGTGGCTTTGCAGGGTGGGGGCAGTGGCTTTTTCATTTTATGCCATAATGTTTTTAGTGTCTGAGAATATTTATTGTGTGAGTTTTCTTAGAACTAGAATAAGAGAATACAAAAAATGCAGTATTTTTAGGAGAGAAATGGTTTTCAAGGTAGCAGCACATGTACTTTGAGAAACAGTACTTTAATGAATGCAAAATGAGCAAGAATAGTTTTTAAACACTGTTAACACATTTAAAAGCATATAGGCAGAAGACTGTATGCATCTCTTGTGAGGAACAGCATAATGGAGGCCCATTTTTTGTTCCTGAAAAAGAACGCAACTTTTCCTTTTCAGCTTTGTTTAGTTCATTTTGATATTCTGTTGAAAATTGCAACCAAAGAAGGAAAAAAAGAGAGAGAAAAGGAAAGAATAGAGGAAAAAAAATGAGAGAGGAAAAAAGAATAACAGAAAAAAATCTCTTGGGCATTGCACTGGTAAATAAAATAGCTCACACTTAAGTGGGTTTTGTCTTAGAATTACTGAAGAATTGATGAGGGATTACATCGTCCCTCTTTTCTGCTGTTGTTATTGAGTACAGCAGAGTTCACAAATCAAATGTAGGGCACCATAAAAGGTTGCCACAATGCGAGCCACAATTTGCTTTGTATTTACTCTTGGGAACTTTGAACAAAGGTCAGCACTAGTTTCTTTACCCCTCCCATTTGTATTTTCCCACACTTTTCTTTTTCCCACAACTGAAGGAATCTATCTAGTGCTCGCTTATGTCCATCATGTTGTTTCATATTTGAAATGTGACACATAATATTAATAACAGGAGTTTTATGAGAACTGTCATTAATTCTGTCATTTTTCTGTCAGTAAAATGAGGGCTCTTTCCTCCTCTTGCTTTCAAGTCAGAAATGCTTTTTCTTTAATTTGCAATCAATTCTCCACTCTAGAATTTTTTAATTCTTTTTTTTTTCCTTTTTTCCCTTTTCCAACAGTGTTTTTTATTTAAACGTGAAGATTTTCTTCAGCACTACTTCATTGTGACCAGGAATTCAAAATGTAAGGGTAGGCACTGGCTGTCCACCATGAATTATATGCTGCACCCCATTTACCTCCTCCTAGCTTATTGTTTGTGCTGACCTTGGTCCCTAGCTGAAAGATGTGAAGAAGACTATAAAACCCTTTTTATTTTGGTGAGGATTATTGCTGCTAAGAATAAGATCCATGCGGACAAAAAGAAAAATGTATTTTTAAGTTTTTGATTTAATTTCTCTTTAAAGAATCAGGTAGAGACTTTATATCTTTCACTTCACTAAGTAAGAAATTCCTAGTTCTTTGTTATATGTGATAGAGCTTCAAATTGATACAGGTTTTAAAACCAGCTGGTAATAGAGAAGATTCTTGTAGGTCATGGTCTTCCCATCATAAACTCTTTGCACTGCTTTTCAGCTGTTCAAATAAACATACCTCTGCTTCCTGCCTTCCTGCTGAGAAATTAGTACATGAGCCCAAAGAAACAGGTGTCATACTACACTACCAAACACAATAGCATTTTGTTTGGAAGAACTTTCTGATGCTGTTGGTTCACTTGTTGTCTTCAATATTAAAGATAGCGAGTTTTAAGGAACCTCAAAGGGTAAAAGTTAACAGGGAAAGTTACTAGGTTTGTGTATCTTTTAAGACTAATGTATGTTTTGCTGACATAGTTATTTCTGTTGACCTTGCTTTGGGCGTGAGGTTGGCCTACAAAACAACCAGAAGTTCCTTCCAGCCTGAATGACTTACTCTATGCTGGTGACAGATATTCCATGATATGAGTAATCCCTTTATCCTAGAGAGGGAAACCTGATAAAACGCCAAATGGGCCTATCAACTGTTGCTCCTGTTGTGTAGTTATTGTTTTCATGTTGCCTTTTTGTGTTTTGCATTGTGAAATCCTGTTTTTCTCAGGTGAAATTCATCTACAGTCTGAGCAATGAACCAAACAGAGGGATAGTGGCACAATTAAGTGTTCAGCTCTGGAATACCAAAACCCCATGAATTTGCACTGACACCAAAGCAATTTTACCATCTGATCTTGTATATCCTGTGAGAAGAACAATCTAAACTGTTCTGGAATATAATATGAATAGCACTTAAAATATGAATTGCACAGTCGAGAGTATGTATTTGAGAAAGGCCATTCAAAGAGTGCACAGAAAAAGGCTAAGCTTTCTGAGATGTGCAGAGCTAGCTGCTAACTCACTTTATAACTGAACTCATTGTTGACTCTTGGTCAATAATGGATATTCTGTCATATGCAAGACATCAGACAAAACAAAGCAAGTTTTATTGTATCCTGTTCTGCTAAATAAACTTCTTTGCTCATTCTCAGCACAGCTGAGATGCCATTATAATAACTCCAATATTTTCCTAAGTAAAAATACATTCAGATGGAAGGGTAAAAATAGTCTCTGAAATACGTTTTAGTTGTAAAATGAAAAAAGAGAAATCAGCAAGCAAAGCTCTCTATTGTTAACCCGAAGATTTTTAGATCACTATTCTGACAGCCAAAAATAATGAAAAAAAAAAGGGTTAATCTTCTCTATGAAAAATGACATATTAATTGGACACTTCAAGCTTGGGGATTTTTTTGGGGAAAAAAAATCAATTGAGTCTTCTCTGCCAAAACCCCCTATGCTAATGATAATAAAAATTAGTACTTTCTGAAGAAGAACACTTAGTAAAAATTTCCTCACTAGCTTTAGTTCCAGTTATTTTATTTGATAATGCTTGTATTACTGCAAAACAATTCTCTAGGAAAAGAACAGGACATTCATGACTGATTTGTCTGCTGGCATTTATTAGCTGTGGGAAAGTCACCTTTTGACAATTATATTTTGCAAGTGTAATTCCAGTAGCATAAAGATTGTAAGCACTGAGGTTTCTATAATTAAGGTTACCTTCGCTTGCTCTTTATTGAATTAGTTATATTTTTCTATTATAAGGGTGGTATTTCCAGTATTCTGTTCCCATGGGAAATTTTATTTATCAAGCCTTATCAGATGCCTTGTTATGAAAATGTATACCCAGCTCTTTGCTAATTTAGCTGATTGGTTTGTATCAAATATCACCATCTGTTCTTATTATCTGACAGAAATACAGATGATCAGGCTAGAGGTGCCTTAGTGCCGGTGTGAGTTTAAAGTTCAGATGTTAGATACACTGGCATAAACCGTATCTTCCTTCCTACCATAGAATTTGAGTGAGAAAAGGATTAGAGGTGCAGCTTCTGTGGTTTGTTCCTGTTTCTTTGGGAAGGCACACCTTCAGAATGTGGAAACCAGTGTCTTTCTCCTGAGTGCAGACTTGAGTGCTGTGATTATCTTTATTTCATTTATAGGCCAGTTTGCTTGCTACAAACATGTGCTGTGTGGACACTGTGGGCCAGAGTGAGAATGGAGTTAAAATCTGGGAGAGGTTCCTCTGCTGCTGCTCAGATTCCCTTTTACTTGGCAACTGAGCTTTTTATGGTGCAATAAATCAGGTAGCTATAAAAAGAAAAATCGTCACAGAAGGAAGTGGAATATGATAAACTTCTCTTTACAGCCCAAGTGACTTCCTTTTGAGCTCTCCTCTTCTTTTAGGAAACGGAAATATCACCCTAAGCTATTTGGTGAAATAATGTCTATTGAATATATTCAATACACATTCATTCCTGTTGTGAGGGAGAATAAACACTTTAATTGGAGGCTTGGGCTCATTGTGCTGGGCACTGTCCAAATGCATATTGAAAAGACTGAGCTGGCTCTAAAGGCTTTGCATTTTAATATACCAGTCAGGGAAAGGAAAGGGCTCTCGTTTTCCTCCCTCCTCTTCCAACTGTAGGATATTTGATGCATGTTTGTAATTCTGGCTAGATGCTTTTCTTGATGGAGAACTGCACAATTACAGTATGGGTATTCTGACTGTGAATGGATCTTCAGTAAAACTTGTATGTAGTTGCTGTGCTTCATTAAAATACTAGAACCCAACACAGCTTTTAAATCAAGGCACACAGCATTACCTTGAAGGTGGACTGTGATCTTCAGTTTGACCTTGTTCTGTCATTCATTGTAAGCCACATTGATACAGTGTGTTCATCATGGAGATAGAGCTCACCTGATGACTGTCAGTGGTATTTCATGGTGTTATTGCAGTGTTTAGGAACTTGGCTCTTGGGCCCTGCATGCATTGTGCCATGCAGGGAATCATAAACTCCAAGTCACTGGTCCTGTGTTAATAAGTTTAATCTACAGGTAAGAGAAAAAAATAAGAGACACTGACAAATAAGGAATTAAATAAATGGTCAAGACGACAGATGAAAAATATCCTGTAAAACCACATTTGCTCCTGAACCCTAGAGTGCCTTTTATCTCATTTTCTCAGAAACAGAAAACTGGTAAATTTCAACATTTCAGTGAAATAAATTACTTACAATCACTGAATCAGTGATTTAAAATCCAGTCATTGGAACAGTTTCTCATGGCCAGCCAACAGTAAGCTTGATGATTCCGTACCATTTCTTACAGGTTTAGGGCTCTCTGTTTAACTACAGTATTAGGGGAATATGAAGGAATGAGTGGAGTTTTTATTGAGTTTGCTGCGTAGTCTTCAAATTATAGTCAGACCCCTGCCTAATGCTATGAAAGGATGTGAGAAATGTTCAACGTTTTAATCATGTTCTGTCCACAGAGAATACAGTTTTTTTCAGTCCTCCCGAGCGGCTGTGTCTGCCCCTGTAAATTATGTAATTCTGACTAATATACACACATCACATTTTCCTTAATTAATAGTTCCCAGTGTTAGATGTGATAATAAAATATACATCTCCATTTGTAGCTTGGATTTTGGAAATCCACATAGACCAATTGAGGAAGTGTAAAGAGACCAACCTGAAATGTCCTGGGAGAATTTCCAAAAAAAGCAAAGCAGCAAGAAATAGAAATCAAAATAATGTCTTTAATGTTCTATGCCCTAAATTCTTAGAACACAAGTACTGTTTTACCTCTCTGGCAAAATCACAGTGTTATGATTTTGATATTTTGCAGCTACTGTAGACTGAAAATATTTAAGGCTGTAGTTAGTGGCTCTCTCTGTTCCTGCCCCGTCAGCCCACGTCCTCCAGCTCTTTGAGTGCCTATGTTGAGCTCACCTGGACAACAGGTCTGAAAACTGAGAAATGAAATATACGCAGCAAGCTGGAGTCTCCTTACTTTCCTTCCCAGTTCTGTGGAGGACTATGACCTGTGCAGACTGGTTTGGATAGGGCTTGGTGGTTTCAAGAGATAATATAAGATGTAAAAGTATTCCCAAGAGATTGTGCAGAAAGCATGCTTCTAAATTTTGGGAATGTATTCCTTAATTCTTATCTTTTCTTTTTGAATAAATCTTCACCAGTTATGAGACTTCAGAGACATGAGTATGATCTCACAGATCATGGTAACTTGAGATATCTATAATAATAAAATTAATATATCATGTAGTTGCTTTCTCTACTGGGCAGAGTTAATTCGTCTTTACTGTGGGAAGGTGGCTCCATGGTGGGAGTTTACTGTGTCACTACTTTGATTCTGTGGTCCTAGTGATTTTTTTTCTGATTATTCAGAAGATAAAGTGTTAGGATTAAAGATCTGATGTCAAAACTTCCCATGATAAGCAAAACCTCTTAATGCTACACCTGTTAAAATAAGTAATTGTGTTGCATTTAGTGGGACTAGACATGCTGACAGCTTGTTGTGCACTGAAATGATGTGCTGGAGACCACCCAAAGCATTCTATAGCTCACCTAATGCACCTTTATTATAATGCTGTTGCTGGTGCGTATGTGGATAAAGAAAAAGGAATTATAGATTGCTGTAATGAGTATTTAGAAGATTAACCTTACCAAAATAATTCATCAACAATACACTTCTTGACAATGATTAATCCTTATACTTTACTAATTATACAAAGCTGTTGGTTTATAACACATTATCCCTGAGCATACAGTACTGCAGAGGTGATGCAATATAGTTGGGACTATTGATTAAATCCTTTGTGGTTCTTAGTATCTGAGACCAAGGTGATCATTTCTTCCTTCGCTGATTTTCCTTGACTGTGTGTGATATTTTTATGCTAATGCCCTCTCCCTTCCCAGAGGGTTGTCACAGTACTTTTCGTCTTGATTTTGGCTTTGCTGGTCATCCTTCATGTGTAGTAAGGAGATTGTTCTGCTTATCTTGTCTGACAGCTTTGGTGATATGAATGCCTGCTTCGTGTACTCACACTCCTGTCCTTGCCTGTTTGGTGGACACATTGATCACATATTTGTATAAAATGTTTTTACATTATGTAACAGATGAGAGCCATATGAATAAGTTGTTATTAGAGTCAGTTTAATCTCTCTCCTGGAGACATGGAATAAAGAGTATTACATAATACTCTTTTTTTTTTTTTTTTTTAATGCCTGGCATAATGCAGGAAAAAAACCTGAAGTCTGGGTAACATTCATGAAAGACTTCAGAAGTTCTTTTCAGACTAAACATTTCTATGACCAAGCTCTGCAACCATTTAGATTAATGTGCTTGAATCTCACAGAGTGAAAGGCAAATCTAAATGTTGCTCCATCTCCCTGGGACACATTTTCCTTCCTTCCACACATTTTTTGGAGGACTTAGCTGCTTCTTTCAGTGGTTGTTTTCTTACCCCACCAACTACAGCTGGCAGCAACTGTGTTAGGCTACAGCAGACACAAGAGAAGGCTTTTGAATTTGGAAGAGCTTTCACTGCTCAAGCAGCTGTTCCTGATGTTCCATCAGAAATCTGGATGGAAGTCAGTTGGACCACATGGACTTAGGTGTCTTTCTTGTGAAGTTATTGCATTAGACTTCCTAAGAGGTTCAAGGAACTTTTAAAGGTGATTTAAGAACAGGTTATTGATTGTCACATACGGTAATTTCTAAACTGCGATTTTTTTCATCAATTCTGTGTGTACATCTTTTTTTTAAAAAGTAATTTTTATTCACAACTGCAAAACATGGGTCTAAACAGATTTTGTTCATTAAGCCTTTTCTTCATAATACCACATTTCAATTATATTACTAGATCTAGAAATCTGTAATACGCTCCTTGCTAGCAGCTCTTCATTTTAATATTTTTTTTCATTAGACCTCTAGCACAAAGAACAGCCCACAAAGAGAATGCAATTGGCATAAAAATGCATCAATATCCCATAGTAAGGAAAAAAAAAAGCAAAATTCCACTCTCTATTCCTGTTCAGTAGCTACTACAGCAGCTTAAAAGCAGCCTCATAGTCAGCCAATTGATTTGTGATGTACATGATGGAATTCTTTTCCACTGGCTTGTATGAATTTTCCTCAAGACTAGATAATTTTAAAGACAGTCAAATTAGTTCAGATTTTTTTTCGGATGTAAATAATGTAGCTCCATAAATTCAGACTGTTGTATATAATGACTATTGGATCTCACACACAATTAGGTTTTGGAGCCAGCATGTTATCACCAGTGGGTACAAGAAAATTTAGTATCCTTGCTGCTGGAAAGCCACTTGTGCCTATCAGCACATCTGTCCTGGACAGAACAGAGGTGCTGACACCACACTTGCCTGCTCTTGTGTTCTCCGCAGGCTGGTGCTTTTTCTCTATTGATCTTCAGCACATTGAAGTAGAAATGTTGAAGATGGCTGAAGAGGTAATAAAAGGATTTTCAATGCACGTCTTGAATAGTCTCAAACAAGTTTCTCTCTTTAAAATAATGAGTAGTTTATCTTGGTTGTTGATACAAAATGATTGCAAAAACCACCAAAAAGCCCTACATAACTTATTAAAGTCTGGTTTTGCATGAAAAGAATGAGTAAGGCAGAGGAAACAACAGTGTCGGAAGATCAACTTGTGTTGAGTTGTGTTCTGAGTTTTGGTATGAATGGTGCTTATTATGCCTGGGCTTGTGCAGGGACCTGTACACATGCTAAGCTGCCTCTCCGACCCCTACCCCCTACACTTGTTTACTGTTGCTGGCTTAGAACTGCACTCAGGGTTTATCTTGAAGACTGTCCAGAGTCTTGAGCCAGCTGTTCATGCCTTCTGTGGGACTGTGGGAATCCCTCGGAGTATAAATGCTCTGGACTGCTCACCAGAAGCCAGTAATGATCTGAGAAAGTGCTGGCTTCTGAGAAGAATTATTTTGCTTTAGAAAGGTACAGAAAGTATTTATCCTGTGTTTAAAATGTTATATTTATCAGTAGCAGCAGAGTCCACCTGCTCCTGAGTCACATGCAGTGCAATGTATGTTGGGTGGATGTAGCTCAAAGACAGTGCTTCTGGTAGATTGTTTTCCTTGACAATTTAGCTGTTAATATTTCAAGTTCTTTGCTTAATGTACCATGCACATAGTTATACCATCTATGTGTAATAAGTTTCTCTACCAATGTAAAGCTCAAACATTAATATCACTTGGTACCCAAAAGTGTCCTTTCAATTCCCTAAAGTGCCCAATGAAATTCATCTCTCTAGTAATACCTTAAAGGAGAGCATATCTGTAACAGTTCATTCACTTCAGATGGTAGCTACTTTCTCTGCAGCCTCCTTACTACCTTCTCTGACTAGAGAGAAAGTGTAAACTTTGCAACATTTCCAAGAAGCTGTTAACTATTTATGTTAAAATAATACTTAGCATGTAGAGTGGACAGTAAGTAGTAACTATAGTTTCTCTAAACCAATAGAGAGGGAATAATTTCTTCCTGTATTCTAGTTTATGAGTTTGACAAGCTTTATGAATGGAATAAAAATGTTGTTCTCATTAGGTGTTGCTGGTTTTTAACAGTAATAAGCCTTTGGTTTATTTTTCTAAGGAATCTGAAAATATACCCCCTGGAGAGTCAAGTTTGGTTAACTAGATTTTGAAATAATCCAGACACATGCACTGTTTTCTTAAGGTTCATTTTTTTGGAATATTTCAGGATCAATAAAAGGGCATAGATTTTGTTTGCCCCTCTTTTCTACCCTGCAGACATATGCACATCTGGAGCATTTGAAAAAATCTGTTACAATTTAGAGTTAAGAGATTGTGTCTAACATTAATAGTGGAAATCTTTGTAGTGTGTTTGGCCTGCAGTTTGTAAAGCAACCTTATGATGTTTGTACCAAATGCAAAATCATTGCTATGGATCATCTCACTACCTTTAGGTTCTCTTTCCTGGATTTTTTTTTTCTAAATTAGAGATTAAAAATGTCACTAGTGATCTTCCATGGTTTGAACTGGCTGTTCAGAAAAATGCAATTTGCAAAGTTAGAAACCGCAATAAAAGGATTTTCTGTGTCTCTCCCTTCAGAGAATTCTGAGAGGCATGGCACATTCAGAGTGCAATTCTGCAAACTGAGACTGCCACTCTTTGAAGAGTTTGAGGCTTCAAAATCCCTCGGTAGCCTCTGGGTACATACCATGTTCTATAGTTCCAAGAATTTGGTGTGCATGGCTGACTGGATCAGAATGCAGCTCTTTGTCACTCTTCTCCTGACACTTGTCTGGCCCTGTATCCAGAGTGCTCATTCCTGGGGTACGCTGTGGATGTGTGCAGGGCCGCCATTGTGCTGCCATCTTCACCAAGGCATTAACAGGGGGCCACAGAGAGGATGTGATTTTCTGTTGTGACTCATGTGACAATACAGGCATGTGCTCTGCACTCCCCTGAAAGATAGAAAAATAGAAAAACTTCTGAAGTGATTGAGCGGCAGAGACAGGAGTACACTGAGAACTGACTCACAGCTGATCCAAAGAAAATACCTGCAGCTGTATGTGAAATAATTATAGATAGAAAGGGTTATAGTCTTGTTCAGGTACTGCTCTTTGCTTGCTCTATGGCCACTACTACTTCCGTGTATTTGTGTTGGTCGTTGAAATGGTTTGTTCTGTTAGCACTAAATGCCAGGTAGTTTCTCACATCCTTCCACAGCTTTTTTGAGGGCCATTTGTGTTTTAAAATCTAAGATACACATGCAAAGCCATCACCAAGGATATCAGGATTATATATTTATCTCACAACAGCCAATTTTAAATGTCACTGATAGAGAACTATGTAATATTGTTTAGCTATATAGGTTTATACTGCTTGTGGAAACCAGTCAGTGAAGAATTATCTTTGACCTAAATGACAACCATCTACATTTTGCTTTTTCACCAGTAAGTTCTCCACTGCCTTCTCTTTTTATTGCACTGAAGAGAATGCCTAGCAGTTAACAGACTCAGACTATTTTAAAGGGTTTTTTCTAATTTTTCTAATTATCTTAATTTCTCTAATAGCATCGTGCTTTTCAAATGTGGCTGTCAGTGTATTTCGCTGTGTAAAATATTAGATGTCATTATATGTAATTATTTGAAATGTTAAATCCTTTGCTGATTCCTTACATGGCAGATCAGCATTTTCAATAAAGGACAAGAATACAGATTTTTTTAAGACAGGCTTTGTCCTGAGGACCTGTATTGTGAAGTTAGCTTATATGCTAATTAAAGACATGCAATTAGATTGCTCAGCAAAGCCTCAGCATTTTCAAGCCACTTTTGTCTTAAAACATAACACAAAAAATGGGCTGTACTCTTTGTTGCACAATTAGATATTAAGCCATACAATCTCTCTCTGATTAAATTTTCTAATTAAATAATGCAGCTTTGCAAAATACTTGTGACCACAACCAAAGCTGGCTGAGTTCTGCTTTGGTTTGGGTTGTGGTTTTTTTTTTTAATAAAGGCACAAAATTCAAAAGCAGAATTCTTGGAATATGAGAAGTCTTTGAGTAATCTTTGAGTAATTAATGATTCTGAATCAAACTCCAGCAGTAAGAAACTTTTAATTATGGTAACATACCGGTATTTTGAATTTGACCAACTATTCAGAGAATCTCTAGTAAAGTCATCAAAAAAATCAGTCTTGCAGTGCATATTAAGTTTGTTTGACCCGTTTCTCTGGCTGAGACAGCTGTCTTTCAAATTAGTCACTTAAATTCAGGAAAGTCTAAACTAGTGAATTAATACAATCTACCTTACAACTGATGTTGGATTATTTAAAAGGAAATCTGTTAATGATGCATAGGAAAAAGACAGTTATGAAATTGTGGAATGCAGATTTAAGCACAAATATTAAAGGCAAAGATTGAGCAAGCACTTAAAAAACCATCTCTGTTATCTATAGGGGAGTTCTTAGATTTACAGTTCCAGTTTTTATGTGTATCTAAATACAGATTCTTGAGTGTAAGCTATGAGTTCTTCCTGTCAAAGTATATGACTTACAGTAGATGTTTATAGGAGTATCAGCAGAACAAAACTTTCACAATTCGGTAGTTTTAGTAATCGCATGCCTACACAAGCTGCAATAGCTTGAAATGCATTCCTTTTCCTGCCGTAGTGCAGTTCTGAAGGAGAAATGCTCTTTAAAATCAGCCAAATCTGATCAAACCCCACCCAGTCTAGCCCTTGTGAAGATGCTGTAGAGCTATCTCCTAAAAGGATATCTTTAATTAAAGAGATGCCCGGCTCTGCGAAATGACCTCCTAACCCCGCAGGGCCAGAACAATGAGTGACAGGAAAGAAGCAACTCTATTTTGATATGGGGGACTCCTATGCAGAGGAAGGAAAAGTCTCATCAGGAGAGCTTCCATCTGCTTCAGGATGTACTGAAATTGAAAGGATTGCGTGTGCGAAGGACATACTTTACATGATTTTGGCTATGCTGTGTGAAGGGATTTCTTTGTGTTACTAGGCTTTACAGTAGATCCTATAAATTTCTATTTCTATAAATCTAATGGTCTAAGAGATTACTAGAAATTCTGTTTATGATCGGCTTCTGATTCAATATCTTAACCATATCCTGTACTGAATTCTGGTCTAAGCCTCCTACACTTTCTTTGCTGCTGCTGTTTCCTGTTGTACACCATCAGTAATTTATCACTAAGTGTGAATGACAGTGACTTAGGATTACCATGGTAGCACAAATGCTCCTTTGGAAATAGGTCACTGTGGCCTACTCCTTCACTTAGCAGTGTGATTTGTGAGATTAGCATTGCTTACAATTGATTCCAAACTAAGTAGTTCTTAAGTAGTTTCTTAAACTACTTTTAACTTAAGTAGTTCTAAAAGGATGAAAATTTTTCTCTTAATCTGTGCATATGTTTTATTCAACCCCTGGGTAAGATGTTCAATACACAGTGGATAGATTTATTGACGTAATTTTCTTTGTGGTTTCTCTACAAAACTAGGAGCTAAAATTCGTATAGAATCAGTAGACCCAGAGCAACTATAATTTAGGACAGGGAGAAAATTATTTTTGTGAAAAGGACAATTTGTTTAATCGACTCAACACAAGCCTTTTCTATTTTCAAAGTTGATTTCCTTTACTATTGCACAATTCAGCCTGGAGATACTGTAACAACTGTCTAATTAAAAACAACCTGAATTGCCATGGAGACCGAAAAATAGAAATGCTTTCCATAGACCAAGTAAGGAATAAGCCACGCTGGGAATGTCAAGATACCACTTCTGGAATTTTTATATATGTAAACATAGTTACATGTAGCTAAGTCTCTGGTGTATACATCCACACATCCATGGCCTGGGCTGTGTCAGCAGAAGTGTAACCAAGGTATTTAAGGGATGTGATTATTATGCTCTACTCAACCACTTGTTAGGCCACACATGAAACACTGTCCAGTTTTGGTCGCCCCATTTCAAGAGACATTATAAAGCTGGAAACGATCCAGCAGGGCATTACCAGCATGATTAGAGGGTTCTAGAACCTGAAAAGTGAAGAAAAATTGAAGGAAATTGGTTTGTTGAACCTAGAGAAAAGGATGCTCAGGGGAGGGAATCTTATTACAGTGTTGCAATACTGGAGGGTATTTATAGATAAGACTTTTGTCACTCTTCTTCATGAGAGCAATTAGGCACTGGAACAGGTAACCCAGAGAAGTGGTGGAGTGTGTCTCACAGGAAATATGTAAGACCTATCTGCACAGAGCCCTGGATAACATAAGCTAAAGCCCTATTTGCAACAGAAGATTAAACCAAATGATTTCCAGACTCTCTCCCACCCTAGGCTTTTCTATGGTTCTATGCTCAGGAGAGTAGCTTAGTGGCAAAACAGAGGGAATGGTCAAGTCCACTATGGGCTAAAGTGATTGAATCTCTGAGATCATCCTTCATATCCTTTCCCTTCATTTGTGTGTGTGTGTGCTTTTGCTGTCTGCAGATTCAGGCTTTTTGAGGTCACTGATGTTACCCACAGCACCCATCCAGGCCTGGCCCTACAGCTGCCACATTGTTGTCATGCAGCCTTAGTGGACTACTTCTGTGGAAACTTTGTCAGACTTCACCAAAAGACACCAAAAGATGCCTTTTTTTCTTTTTCTTCTTCTCAATAACTCCAATGGACTCCCTACTTTTTAAGAAATACCATGGTTGTTTGCAAAGTTTAGATGTCTGTATACTTTGTATGAGCGGCATCATACCCCTTCCACTGGGGAGGTGTATTTTACAAACTTAAACCCCCTAAACCTGTGACTGTTTACTATTACTATTATTATTATTATTATTGTTACTATTCTGTTATTTCTTATGTCCTTGCTGAGACTGATGAGCTGCTTCACAGCATACATGTCTCAGAGACTGTATCTTCAAGGTAAATGGTGAGGACTATATGAAATTGTGACCTTTTCGAAAATCTCAGTTATCTCTTCTTAAATTATTCTGGTAACAGTCATGCAACATGGCCAAATATTTCTCACTCAGAAGGCGTTTCATAGGCAGCTGCAGTCAAACACCTCTGCAAGAGGTGTTTAAAAACAGAAGTATAGATTTTTGCTGGAATTGCTGCAAATGGAAGTTTTATTTAAAATTTTTAATGTTACAAATTTAATGTGACACTTTTGCAGTAAAAATTTATATAATAAATATCAAAAAAAAGAAAAGAATACTGAGAAAATATCCTCATTTCTTTTATCCTAAGGAAATTGCTATTGGGGGCTAATACTGTAAGTAAACATTCTGAGGCTCCTATTCAGCTTGTCCATCAGATTGGGTCTTGCCTTACCTAGGAAAGGATTTTTGAGCCTTATGTTATCTTAAGGAAAATGTTACGGCCATATCTGAGTATCACTTGAATTTCTTGGTGTTGCCTTCCAGTGTGCATTCAGGGGGAACTATTTTATTAAGAAATGATTTGCTTGTAGGAGTTGTGACCAGAGCCTGGGCAGTACAGAGGTGCAAACACACCTGCTTGGTTTGCATCTCCCAATTCTATTCATGCTCAGGTATAGCAGACAGACATTGTGAAAACCTTGTGACTTGCAGATATAAGAACAGTCTTTGCTCTAGGTCTAAATTTAGTGGCCAGCTGTCACATGGAAAACTCAGACCTGAACATTTAAGAGTTTTTCATCTTTCCCTGATGCCTCACTGTTTGATTAAAAATGCTTATTTTGGTGTAAGATGATCAACAATATACAGAGCAAGAGAAGAATAATAGGTAAAGGCATGTAAATGCTATAGTATTAATTCATTTATTGATTCCATTTTTCCAAGGGAGAGCAATTGAAGGGCATTATGAATTATGGAGGCTGCCTGCATTCATCTTTATATTATGCTAAAATATTGCACTAGTAATCTTACAGTTCAAACTTACCTAAGAAGAACAGACAGCTGAATTCCTTATGAACTTGGAATACAGAAGATTTACATATCATCAGAAACAGGTTTCATGTTGCTGTCAGTTATTAGGACATACTGTTCCATGAAGAATGTATTTACTATACAGCTTCACAAGACTCCTATTTTCTTGATTTCTTTGTGATGCATGGGAGGATTGAAGACCTACATAACGCAAGGATGCTTTTCTGTTCCCCAGGTATTAATTATGTCTCAAGAAAAATTTGGACTATTGTGAAACACAGCAAGTAGGAAGATAGCAATAGAAACCATGGTTAGTAGAGAAGTGTCTAATAAATCATCAGGCTAGGCATCTGCAAAATTTATGGCTGAAATGATAAAAGTAAAAAATGTATAAAGATTTTTCACTCTCATATGAACGAACTGTTAATTAAATATATACACCAAAGGATGTCTTTGGGATGTAGTGCAATGGTAGGGGAGAGACAGGGAACAGGTATGAATGGATGGGAAGGTAAGGAAATACCACAAAATTGAGGAAGAGAATAATCCTGTATATTGTTTTATTTTCTTGGAGGGAGAAAATATTATATTCAAACTGAATTCCTTGCCAGGAATCAGGTCAGGCCAAATCTCATTCTTTCCATCTCGTCTGACTTGTTTTTCATTTGAAACAGATCACTTTCAAATTCCTTGCAAAAAATAGGAATAAAAGTTTCTTGGTTTGTAAAGTGTTGCTTGTTAACTGTGGTGAAATTGTTCATTTAGAGCTTGTTTAACTCAAAATGGTGTCATTTACAAAAGACTTAATTTGATTCCTCGTTAAAAAGGAATTTAATTTCACAAGTATCCTGGAAGCCAGGCTGTACCTCTTGTGTGGTGAGGCAGACCCACATAAAGTAAGCAGAAGCAGATTTGTTTCAGAAAACCAAGGGCTTTGTTACACGACTGTCTTGCTTAAAACCTATCTTAGGGTCATATTGTTACTGACAACCATCTCGCATTTCTGGTATCTCCCATGGAGATGTTAGTCCAAATAATTAGTTCCTTGTCTCCTTTCTAGTCCTCTCTTCCCCATTTTGGTTCTGCATCTGTTTTCCTCCATATGTCTTATCTGGGCAGCTGCTGGCCTTTCTTTAAAGTTGATCTTTTCCTTCTCACTATTTTTATGAAATGCTTGATGGATCATTGCTTATATGAACCCTTGTAATCTACTGTAAGTTTATGTGATCTGTAACAAACTAGTTCTTTGACTCATTTTTCCAATTTCTGCCCTTTGAAGGTAAGCCTTAATCTTGTTCTTTTTTATAACAGTAAAGCTATTCTCAACATGTTGACTTTTGAGAAGAAATTAATTCCTTTCTTTTTGATACTAACATTAAAAATTAAAAAACCAAAACACCAAACTTGAAATCTGAAGATATAGCCATAAGAAATAGATAGATTCTCATTTGAGAAGCAGTAAAGAGAAAGAAGTGAGCTGGCTTCACACTGGAAGGAGGAGGAACTTTAATGCTTACTGACACAAGCCTTCCTACACCTAACAGCTTGGATACTTTTGTGAAATCTTTCAAAACAACAATTGCCATAGAAGGAAAAAGCCAGCTTGCAGACAATACCTTCTGTGACCTCAACACCCAAATTCTAGCCCAAAAAACAAATGTTTATTTACTACTCAGATGTTCTCAGCAGAATCATAGAAATTAGCCAAGAACTTACGCTGAAGGCTAATGTCCTTTGGGGAACAAATCTTGTATTTCAGAAATCTGAGACATGTTCTGCAGGCAAAATTAATGATGTTACAAAACATTATTATAATTACTCATGCAGAACTTGATTGATGCAGTATGTTCTGAAAGTTCTCATCATATTATTCATAATTGTCTTCTTTCGAAGAGCAATGAGATGTTCTGACTATACAGTTTCCCTTCTGGGAAGGAGTATTTTGTGTTTTGCAAGTTTTTTTAAAAAAATGCTTATGCACATAACAATAAAACAAAAGGATAATTGTGGTTTAGATTTGCTGAAGTATGTCAGCTGGGATGGGCTGCTTTACTTATTAGGGCTGTCTACACTGCAGAGAAACATATTTTGAAGTTCAAAGAGGTTCTGATGTATTTCAGTGTATTTACACTCTGTAAGCAATCCCAGCAGAGCTTTCTCAAACCGTTCACAACACTACAGTTTTAATATTGCACTATGAATTCTCAGAAATCAGAGATAGGTGTTCTATCTCGTCTTAGACGTGTATGCATTCATATAAAGCTCCACCCCCTTCTTTCATCCCTCTTTTGCTCTTAGTTTTTTTAGGATTAATGTGGCTTTAGCTATGGTTAGAGGGAGCCTAGTTTGATCAAAGTGTTGCATTTTCTAGATTTTTTTCCCTAGATTTTCTCAGCTTTAGAACTTTTCTGCATTGTTTTGTTGCCTAGAGGTAAAACATTAGCCTTGGAATGAAAACATCATCTGTTTTTCCCAGAGTCTGAGGCAGAGGTATACTAAAGACAGCTTTACCTGTGAATATTCTTTATGGTGCACTAACCCAGCAATGACTGGCTAACCAGTCTCCCCTCTGTGATAAGCTGATCTTCTGTCGATGAAGGCATTCTTAATACTTTTGTGGAGAACCTCTATCTCTCTTATCTAGTGCTATGGAGTTGCTGTGGTTTTGCTTTGTTTTGTGGACACATATCTATCCCACTCAAAATAATGGTATTCTTTTAATGCCTATATCCCAGTTATCTCATTCTAGGGTGTTTCTCTTCACTCCCAATAACTTAGTACCTGGGTGCCACGATATTTTTTGTAAATGTTTCTTGCAGTTACATTTTTATAAAGAAAGGAATACGAGTCCTGTGTTAGATGGAGAACTAGACTATAAAGGCTGTGGTTACATTACATAGTGCAGAACAGTCCTGAGATCCCCAGACAGCTCTAATAAATTGTCTTATGGAAATACACAGCATAAAGCTATTAAAAATACCAGCTGGGGTCTTGGAAGTTACACAGTTTTGTTATAGCCCTAGTACAGGACTCATTAGCACTATTTCTCAAATGAAGACATCTATTACAGGTTCAGGTTTGGAGTTTGAATGTCTCAGCCCAGTGCTGTCCTGAAAGAATGAGCAGTGAGGATACTCCCAGTGGCACTGGTTCCATGAAACATCAAGGTATAGAGGGTGTGGACTCTCCTTTGGGATGGGTTTGGAACATGGAGAAAGAAAGCAAATTGACTAAGAGCACAGAAGCACTCCAAAGTAACAAATTAGCATTCTAGACTCAGTTTGAGTAATTTGCCCAAAGTTAGCCCAGGAATTTTGGGAGTTCTGTTCCCTCTCCTCTGTCCAAGCGCTAAGGACACACATACTAGAACACTGGTTTTACTACATTCTGTGTTCCTTACTTTCTGTGTAGTGTACAAAGTATATTACTAATCATATTGCTGTGCGGTTCTTTGGACTTTTGTGGTTTCCTAGTGTTAACAGGATTGTCTGAAAAGAGGAATAATGCCAGGATTTTCAAGAATTCCATCAAGGACACAGGGGACTTGGATGGAACGTTTCCTCTGTTGTATGTCATGGAGTTTAATGCTCAGCTTTGATGGTCTGGTGTTCAGGCTCCACATTTCCCATTCAGGATAGTGAAGCAATAGTCTGGTTCAGATTCCAGCTACAGTATGAAAATTTTAACATCTTTCCAAAATTGTAGGAATGTAGAAAAATAGAGTTGGAAGAGGCCTCAAGAAATCTTTTAGGCTATCCCCCTGACAAAATCTGTTTGTTCCATAATCTTTCTGACAACATCAGAAATTATTAGGTAATAGCCTGAAACAAAGTGAATCATATAAAAAATCTCATTTACATTCTGGGTGAAATTTGCCCTTTTGCAGAAGCCAGCGGAAAACATCCAGTTTTCTCTCTTAACATTACATTAAGATTTAGGCTGACACAATCCTTTATAATCTATGTGGGTGGGCAGTTGCTGGCAAAGAAGGGTTAGATCCAGAAAAGAATGAATCTCTAGTGGGAATGAGCCTTTTACATCTTAGCCCACAATGTGGTGTGCTTGACTTAGTAGTTTTCTTCTAATGGATTAAACTTTCTTTACCTCATAAATCACATAAATCACATATTTCCACATTGCTGTCAGTATAAGAAGTCAAACTGAGGTTAATGTATAAATGATTAGCCCATAGCTGGCCTTAGGATGGAGAACTGTGTTTCAGGTTCCTGGATTTTAAAGTAAAAATACCAATACTCTAAAGTTTCCTGGTTTCATCTAATGAGAATTCTCTAGAAGAGCTAAGAACATATAATTCCAGAAAGTGTATGCTGCAAATGAACTTGAGCTGTATTGAGAAAGATTAAGCACTGTTCATTTTAATGCCTGTTTGGCTCTGTGCTTTCTTATTTTAAGGACAGTATCTGGGGGTTGTAGGTATGATATTTTTATGATAATAATAACTATTCATTGAACATACTTAAACTTTAAAGAGCACTCGTAACTTTATAATAAAAAAGCTGTATTAAGGATTTTAAAGGGACAGGAATAGAGGCTGATATGAATAATTATAATAGTCACTCCTATACCTTTGAAAATTCAGTTCATACCAGCTGAGGATCTGCACATTCCCCTTGCTCTGAAGAGCAGGAGGATAAACTGGCAGCAAAATTGCAATGTCTCTGATACTCTTTGTGTGCCAGGAACACGCATAGATGGTAGATGTTCTTCTTCACCATGAACATGCATTTACATTTATATCAGAGATAAGGTGTAATATTTTGGTAGGAAAGTACAGCAATTGTACTGTTTATTTAAAGTCATACCAGGCTTGGAGTATACGATATACCTAATTTTATATTAGCGTAAGCAAATCCCAACAGGATTTTAAATAATTAGATTTCATTCATTGGAGGCAGAAAAAGCATCCTTCCTAAAGATTTGTAAGACTGAGAAGGGATATAATTTTTTTTTACTTAACTCCTTAGAGATCTCTCTAAACTGCATTTCTAATATAAAAATCTTTTTTTCGTGTAGTGCATACAAATGATGAAATGCAGCTGTCATAATGGAGCAATTTAGACATAGAACCACCTGCTTGTCTTGGAATAGTTATGTCGTACCTTCCCCAAATTTATTTGTTATTTTAATGCTATAGGTATGGTGAGTGGAGGTTTCCCTGAAGGGATGTCACAGGCATAATTATGTTTCAGTGTGAACTGGATAGAAGGCAGCTGTGGTAAATGGCAGTAAATTAGTGTTAGAAATATTTCTATCAAATATTTTCACAGTAAAGCCTTCTTTAATATGCTTGGAGAAATGCAGGCAAGAGCTTCTCAATTTCTTTGTGGCATTGAGTTACCTCAAGGGGAAAGGAACAAGTCCAGTTAGTGTAACACCTGTTCCATTTTATAAGCTCAGGAAGGGCTGGAAAGAAAACTTGTCTAGAGTTTCAAGCAGTCATCTCAGCCTAGATTTCTATTCAGAATTACATATAAATTATGACTATGCCTGGAAGCTGATGAGAAAAAAGAATCACCAATGTGAAATCATTACCTCTTGGTTAAATAATTCTCCTGAAACAGATTAAGATGTTCCAAGCACTGGATGCTTTGCCTTTTTAAGGCTTGCATTATATTCTTTGTTGAAGCTACTGCACTGTAGCAAAGTGACTATAGAGTTTCCTGACACTGTGATCTCTGCTCGCCAGAGTATAAGACTGCATACTTTTCCTGTGATATAGAGTGGAGCTATAAATACTCAAAAGCTAACATTATGGTGAGGGCTTGTGAGGTACCGCTATGATGTGAATTTAGGCCATTATAGAACTGGTTTGAAAAAAACAGTCTGGTGGGGTGGTTTTGGAAAACAATACGGCCAGTTAAAAGCTCACATTTATTCTTTTTCCTTGCTCACTTCACTGAACTGTAAGATTAGACACATGCCCCCAAATCATTCATGTCTGGAACATCAAAGTCACACTCCGACTCCCTTATTAGGTAACCTCTGGATTTTTCCAATCAACAACTTCCAGAAGCAGAATCTTTCTCAGGAATCCTCAGGGGAGTCAAAATGGGAAATTTGGTGGTTTGGTTTTGTTTTCCTGTAAAAGGTTGTATTATCTGGCCTGTAAGTATAGGATGCTGTTGTTAAAACAGTAACTTCTGGTGGGGCAATGTGGGGTAAGGTGCACTCTGGCACTGAAAATGCTGGGAAATGATTGGCAGCAGGGATATGGCTTCCCTGTAATGAACAGAGCACACATGCAAGGATTCATTTACAGATTACTTTGCCAAATCTCTTCTGATTAAATATTTCCTTGCTAAACCTTTTATCCATCTGTTTCTCTGGAAGTCTTTAAATATTACCAGTTTCACTTTAAAATAGCCAGTGAGCTTGTTTCTTGTCCATATGCGAGGACAGAGTAGGAAGAGAATATACTGATCATTTACAAGTGCAAATCCAAGCTGTTTCTCCAAGTCTCCTCACCTTTCATAGTTTAAAAATACAGAAAACAAAGAATATTTTATGTATAAATCATTAGTGCAAAGAAATACAGAGTAGTAAGAAATTAAATAGTCAATCAGAATTTCTGATTTCCCTTTTTTTCATAAGGAAAGATTAAAGTACTTATGGCACTTTAACATTGAATGAGACAAAATATGATGGAATGCCTTTGATTCTCTTTACTGAAGCTGGGCAGTAATGCAGGTTTCTTAGATTCATATTTAGCTTCAGGGAGTGAAAATCTAACTATTCAAGGTGGGATAAATGCAATATTAAGAACTAAAATTGTTCCTGGCATGCTAAGATTATATTTAGTATTGGATTGACAGTTTTGGCTTCTAGTCATATTTTATCACTTTTTTTTTATCCTCATCTTTGCAGGTAATTTAAATTTATAACACATGGCACTGATGTGACAAAAGAATGCAGAAAAATACCTATAAGTGGTATTTATTAAATTAATATATTAAAATAAAATATAGACATCTATTCACTTTAAAGTAATTTAATTAGACCTTTTTGCATTGTATTTAGATTATTTTCTAGTTTTAATTTGTGAGGGGATAGAAATAGATTATCAGAATTTTTTAATTAGCATCATGAGCCAGTATCAGTTCCTTCATCATTGGGATTATTTAAATTTTCCAGGTTACCTGTAGTGCCTGTATTGAGGTGATGCACACTTTATCTGAGCCACATGCAGGAGAACTGAATGTGGTTTTTGTTGTGAACTAAACTGAATAAACTTGAAAAAGCAGAGACACAAGTATTGACTGCAATATTACACTATTGAGGTCAGGAGGGGTTGACTGTGCATTTTTCCAAAATGGAGATCAATTTTTTCTTTTTTGTTTTCCAGTATGGTTCTTATAATTGAGGTTTTAAGTTTCCTGTTTTCTCCTGAACACATTGAAATTATTTGCCTCAGTCCCTCAATAGCATTTTTTCACCCAATAGATAAATCACACTGGAAAAGAGTAAAGTGGGAAGAAAAGTGGAAGAGGGGTGTCCTCCTGCCGAGACCCTCTTTGTTCTTCCCTCCCTCCTTCAAAAGAGAGAAGGTGCCGTCCTCAGCTAAGAAGCACCCTGCTAACAAGATGAGAGAGCATCATGAGACATTATGTTCTGCTTCACATAAGAATTTTAAATTTCCAAGGTAGTGCAGAGCTCTTAGGACTTTGTCATTTGAACCCTGACTGTGTGGGGTGAGAGCAGAAGTGCCTGTTCTGCCATCAACCCCACAGCTGTTCCTCCCACTCAGGTGTTTTCAGTCTCTCTGAAAATTACCCCTCACAGTCAATTAATCACCTACTGGGAGAACACCACTCACACAGTGAGAGGTCACCGTTGGAGAGGGAGCTGGGGAATGGCTGGGCACAGCAGAAAAAGAAAGGAAGTGAATGTGTTTTACAACTGGTATTACTGGTAAGGAGAATAAAAAGTTGAGCTAAATGTTTGGGATGGGATGCTAAAGCATTTGTTCAAGCATTCATATCTCACCGAAATAAGATATCTGTTTGTTTTATGAGTGTGCACTGGTATAAATAGAATTATTCTAAAATAACATTGTTTGAAAAGTTTGTGTAATTATTTTACTTATTTTTTAGAACTTATGTTGAAGGGTTTCAGTGAATTCTCCAGATGTTATCAAAATTTGAATTTTTTTCCCCCATATTTTTCCCTTCCTCTTCAAATTTTGCAGAACTAAAAAGGACTAAGATGAATCCTTGGAAATACTTAGCTGTGTAATTTTGCCCATCATCCATTAGAAAGAAAGCCTTCCTTTTTAAGAAGGAAACATGAAGTGTCTAATGGGAAATTTTTGGTTAATGCTCAGGCCCAAAATTTTAGATAAAGGAGCAGCTATGTTTGCTTTTCTGTCTAAATGACTATATACGTGTCCATAAGCGTGCTATTGTGGTTGGTATGTCATAAAATTCTTGCGGCTACAGCAGTGGGAAGTGGAGTTGCACAGTGGTGAACAGATGAAGAGCTCAGAAACAGTAAATTGATCTTGCATTTTAGGAAGCTGGACCTCTGAGTATTGAAACTACACATTCAAGTCATACTGTTCATATGAAGATACACTGATCCTGAGAGATGTAATTAAAAACTTAGCCTTTTCTTTTTTTTTTTTTGAAAATCCACATCAGAATCTCTTGTGTCATTTGCCACAATGGTTTACATTTCTAGCCAAGTTAAATGTGTTTAAGCTTTGAAGTTTCCTTATTACCTCTATTTCTTCATATTTTTTGTTTACTTGTATGTGGGAATCCGTGCTGTATGTTTTTGGTAGGCTTTTTGTGAAACACCAATAATCTGCATGGACTAGAAAGCAGTAAAAATAAAACAAACGGTCATAAGAGCCCACCCTGCAGTACCTCTAGCTCTACTATTCCCTTACTTTCTGCTTACCCTGCATTTTTAAATAGTGGGGTGCTAAGATGAGGGTATAATTGTAAGAAGTGTGCATGTGCTCATTTCTCTGGTCTCTGCATGTAGGTAATGAAGATGACTCATTAAGGACATATTAAGAAGCCCTGTGTCAGGCCAGCAGTCTCTCGCTAGGAGAGAGATGCTGCCAGACCTTGTGCACCTGGCCCCTAACTGCAAAGCATTCCTCTTTGTGCTGCTGAAGCCTTTGGATTCAGAGGTAACTTTTTTTTCTTTTTGTCTTTGTAAGAGTTTCGCAGCTTAGTTTTAGTGAGAGACTTCATTTGCTATTTTTCCTAAGCAGAACCAAAGGTAAATCCTGTTTGTTTTGGCAGAAATTGGATCCACTGTATGTTTTACGTGTTTATGAAATTGCCTGCTGAACTGCATCTTTCTGTGTGTAGCCTGACATAATTTCTATTGTGGGTTTAGAGGACTGCAAATAATAGTTCTACATGGAAAACATACTTTATTGCCAACACACACACGTTTTCTCAATCACTTGAAACTTTTATGTAAAACTGCATGTTTCAGTTGTCAAGCTGCAGATATTTTGATATCTACTTGTGTTAATCAATTTAAATGAGGAATGATAGTCAAGCTGGTTGTGAATCACCCCTAAGCTATCAAACTACTCATTCTTGCCAGTGTTTAGCCATGAAAGTTTTCAGGGCCAAATTGATTACCAGCTTTATATGCTCAACCCAGTTCAGTCATAGGCAGGAATTTTTAGTTTTGTCTGAGTTTATGAGTTCTTAATTCATTTTTAATATCTGTAACTGAATCAGTCAATGTTATCGCTAACAAAAATCTGGAGCTGAAGGAATCTGAATTCTCTATAATTAATGTTTATGCACACTCAGCTTGTTCCATTTCTTACTTTTTGCTCCATTAACTTCTTTTATCTCTCTTATAGTTTATTTTTTTTGCATTCTGTTTCCTAATCACTTTAATATTCCCACCCTTCTGTTTTTCACTCTATTTTTATCCATATTTGGTTACTTATCCTCTTTTCTGTCTTACTGCAGAACTGAGCATCCATAGAAGAGGTGCATTTCTTTACCTTTTTTTTTTTTTTTTTTTTTACCCACTGGTCTGGTTTCTCCTGCTGTAACTTGGTGTGGATGCTTACGTACATCAGAACCCTGCTAATGTGATAACATGTGCTGACGTGCTGCAAAAGCTCAGGATCAGCTTTCCGTAGTCCCAGTTGGTTTTAATGGAAGAACAAGTTACTGCTGTGGCATTGCTTTCCTATGCTTCCTGCTGGTATATGGATCCAGCACCGTTAGTTGCCAGGGTAGTTTATGAAAAAGGTGCCTTTTGTCAGAAAACTGGCACAACAGAAGCTGTTTAGAATGGTTCTGTTCTAATCCCGTGTCTCTGGTTACCCAGTAATTGTTAGATCCAGCAGATAGCCTGGCCTTGGCGATATGTAATTCCTTCTGTGGTGAAGAGAGATCAGATTTTTCTCAGATTAGGGATATGCATGAAATTATAGTCATTGGAAAATTAATTTCTCATGTATTGTAAATGCTCATGTAATTTCTCATGGCCTTCTTTCCTCCTCCCTGACTCCAGCAAGAGTGGCTGTTTTTGGAAGGTTTATGTCAGGTCAAGTACCAGGTTGTTACATTGCTTTGCATTTTGTCTGGTCTTTGAGTAGCTTTTAGTTAAAGAGGCTGGTCCTTTCTAGCACAAGTAATTAGTGATGGAAAAGATGATATTGCAATATTGCAATGAGAACTGTGTGAAATGGACCATGTCCCTGATGAAAAACAACTTTTAAGAAATGTCATTATGTTAAAAATAACTTGATAGCAGAACAAGGATTCTCTGGATTATAATTCCATGGAATCTCTTGATTTTTCATTTCTAACAGTTGGAACTGCATCTGGCAGTGTAATATGTAGTGGTCCCATTCTAAAGAATGCGAAATTGAGATAGTGAGTGCAGGGCTGTCACTTGACAGAATATCTTGGGGAAGAGCTATGTGACTTGAATAAGTTTGAACAATTTATGAATAGAACTACAAAAATAACAATATCTTTCCCTTGAAGGCTGTCCGGATTAGTCCAATAATCATCACAGAGTTTTTAAATCTTCACAATTATCAAGTTATGTTTATAAAGTTTATTAAAGAATCTGCTCCCTTTAAGCTTCAGTGGATTGGTTGATATCCTCTTGTTTCATCACAGCTGAATTTAACCATAAACAAGCATTTCCAGCCAGCTGTTTCAATTTCTAGGCAAAGCTCAAATTTTCCTGTTGTGTTCACTGTCATGTCAATGGTGACAGATGCCATCTTTTCCATATTTATTTTGAAATCGAATGACCACAGAGTCTAATTTTCATAAAGAATATTTGCCTACAACAAATGTCAGATTGACCTAATAATGTTTTTTTTCTATACTTTCCTCTCAGCTTCATTTTGTCGAGCTAGCTGGATGAGAGTTACTTCTGTTGTGATTTGACCTGTATAAATCATGTCCTGTCATTTATATTCCCTCGAGAATACTAGAGGAAAAGAAGGTTAGACAGACATGGAGCGGTGAGGGCTGGCTGCTCCCCGAGAGAGGGTGGGCCGTGAGATGAGGGTGATACAGCAGACAGCAGTGCCCGAGTGAGGAGAACCACGGGCAAACACAGCCTTGGGGTGGCCAAGCAGGGCCTCTGAGACAAGGCCAGGCCATGGGGCACAGTGGGCTGGATAAACAGGGCGCAGGATGAGGCAGGGGCTGGGCTGCGCCACAGCAGGAGGTGCAGCTCGGGTCGGGGGCTGATGGTAGAGGCTCAGCTGAAAAGCAGCTCCCCTGGGAACGGGCTTTGGCCCAGGCTGCGCAGGCAGTGAAGGGAGGGGGACAGCCTGGACAGGCTGCAGCTGCACTCCCCGCCTTGGCCCCCAGCCCAGGCAGACAAGCCTGGATATGCAGGATGGACCCTCTCAGGGCCTTTGCATATGCTTTGCAGTCTTTAAACTTGTAAGAGTTGTTGAATGCTGATATATTTGCTTATTCCATTCTCTGGTAAGGTTTCTAAACACATATTTAGAATCTTAATTTTTTTTTTTTTTTTTTTTTTCTTCAGACTACTGGAGGCTGAAAATCCTTGACAAAATCCTGTAGATTGTGGTGTGTGTTCATGGGAGTTAGACTTTTCTTCTCTGTTTTATCTCTTCCAAGTTCATTGCTATCATTTTGCTGTTGCACTGATACTTGAAGCATTGTCACCTGAGGTATGACCCATGCCAAATGACGTATGTTATTTATCTTTTGTTTATTCTGTGCTGTTCCATTTTTTTGATATTTAGTAGTGACATCTGTGGGAAATGTCACTGTGTAGTGTAACAAAGCTGTAATGCAGGACTTGTTTTCTCCCTTGTGTTCTGTTTAGTTCCATGAGATGCCTTTCTTGTAGCAAAGCTGTCTTAAAAATGTTGTGATCGCAGTTCCCTGCTTCAGGTCTGACAGAGAAAGTGTTTTTGTAGAACTCTGTAAATTGAATGTCTGAAATAATTCAGGATGAAAGCAGCACATCAAGAAGGAAGACTTTACACTTTTTAACGCTGTACATTTTTGGCTTTTAATTATAGTAGTTATTCTGGCATAAATAAGTGGGGACAAGAAAATGGAGTCAATGTGGGAAGGCTGCTGAAGCCAGCATTTCAACTATCTACCTGCTGGGTTTCTGGGTCTTTAATTTTGAAGCATTTAATGATAGTTAAATGGATGGATACTCTTTCCATCTCCTAACTCTGCCCTTGCTGCTTCCTCTGTGACATGGTGTGCCAACGCTTCTGTCAAAATCAACTGGCTTAAGGGGAGCATGGACTGTGTGGAGAGCAGGAATACCTTGTGATGATTTCCCTGCTGTTTCCTCTTGTGAAACCATGTGTCTGGAATGCACCAAATTAACCATGGAAGTACTTATTGTATGCTCTGCATGGGAAGACCATATTAAAGGCTGGTTATAGATTCTTAATAATATTTCTGATGTGAAAAAAATCTGTTTAGGAGAAATGTGAAGAATCAGTCAGAAAGTCTTCTAACTTAGCTTTCTAAATTCTTTTGCTTTTACTTAGTCTGATGTTTTAAATGTGACTACTGTCATATTGCTTACAAAAGTAAATAGTGCAGCAGTTAAAACATATTTCTGTCCCCTGCTTATTTTAGCCTTCTCCACAGCAGTTGGTATTTGCTGTAACTACAGAACTTGTGTTCAAGCAGTTTTGAATCTGCCACCTGTCATTCTTATTTCTTCCTTTCACACTGCATAAATAATTTCTTTTTTTCTTGATACAAACACTGTAAATCTTCTGGATTATATTTCTCCTTGTGTAATATAAGGCTGGTAACTCTCTGAGACTGTTTCTTGTGCAAAGTAAGACAGAAGCATACCCTGCCACAGAATAACAAATTCACTGTATTTTATGCATATTTTACTAGTGGCATAAATTTTCATGTTGTCTGTTAAGAAGCTGATTTATTAAGGCAATAAGTTTCTTTAAAAAAGGATGTTTGGAAGCTTTCAGTAAATCAGTGCACAGCACTTGATACAATTGTCAGTCCTTTTATCTGCATAAACAGTTTTAGGACTACAAGGGTGAGACAAATGGGGATTTAGTCCTGCGGTTCCAAGTTCCTTTGCTATTGTTGGCTCCTTGCCAGAGCAGCATGGAGTAAACATGCAGGATTTCTCTCCTTATTCCTGGCATTTGATAAAAGTGGCTCCAAACTGATTTTTGCAGCTAGCAAGCATTTGATGACCCACTGGAATTCCTAAATTTGTATGCAGTGGCCTATGCCATTCTTAATGTAGCAGCAGTATGCATTTACTTAGACTTACTGTGTTGCAGAGGGTGATTACTGATTGTTAATTTTACTCTGACCTTATCTAAGCATTTTAAAAGGTCAAAATAAAACAGCAAAGTCTATTACAGTAAAGCAAATCTATTTCATGTTTCTACCACGTGCATAAATCTTTTTCTTAGTGTATGACAAAAATAACTTGTCCTGCCATAAAGATTAGCCAGCTTTGTGTTTCTCAGCTTTTGTGGAGTATTTTTAGAGCCTACGTATTATACAAAAACATTAGAGAAAATGAATCTAGAAATGAGTTGTGCAGCTCTGTCATGTTGATGCCGGTAAAGTTTTGAAGAAGTTTGCTTAACAATTCAGTCTCGATCCCAGGGCTGTAAGCATGAAAAGGGAGTACAAAAGTTTCTGTGCCTAGTTGGAGCCCTAACTGTATTTGAAAGCAACGAACTGTTTCTCTGTCTCTCTGCATGGATGGTATTTTCGTTATAGATTATCCAAAGTATGTGAACTTCCCAAAAATGCCTTAAAGATTCACTGGTGATCTATTAGATTGTTTTACCCTAGATTTTAAAGAATGTATGGCATTGAAGGATAATTTTGATGTAGATTTTCCAGAAAATGTGTGCTCCTCTTTTCTAGTCATTGCTTACTGGAATGAAATGAAATTAATATAGGTATTTAAAGCACTTTTCCTAAACCAGAGTTTCAGGTGGTGACAGAGTCAGCTTTGAAAATGAGTAATTGTGTGTTTCAGAAAGCACCTTAACTGAAACAGGACTTGTAAGTGTTCTACTGCAGAATTTTTATTCTGGCTACATTTGTGTGACTGAATCTAGCAGAATGCCCCTGTGTGGCCTCCCGTCACACTGTTCTTAGAAGAGCTAAATCCTACATCCCAGGTATTTTTAGTCTCTAGGGTTATACTAGTCCTGATTTCCTAATTATATTTATTCCCAGAAGGTAAGTTGTTTCTGTGCCACCATCTTCTAAGATAGTCCAAGCTATTATTGAGAAGTGGGTTCTTAACTTCTCCAAGTATCAATGTGTCTTCAGCTAAAATGGGGTTGCAGAGAGGTGATAAATGTTGTTTTGGATTTTATTTGAAGATCAAAGCTTAATGGTGCAGGCAGTTAGAATGACTGTCAGAAAATAATTTCTGAAGTCTTCGCCCTCCTGCCCTTCCCTTAAATCAAGTAACATCTGCTACTAGGTTTGTACTGTCACTCTTAAGTTCTATCTTGGGGTAGAAATGACAAGTAAAAAGTCAGAACACATCCACAAGTTAATCCTTGACAAAGTCACTAATTACAGGATGATTGAGAAACTACTGTCACCCCAAAAATTTTTTAAATTTTTTTCCCCTTTAATAGCACTGATAGTGTTAAAGAAATTGATATTTTTTTAAATTATTATTTTTGCTGACAGGAAAACTTGGGAAATTTTTGCAGCCATGTAGTTTCAGTTCTCAAACTGCCAGTGCATGAATTGCAGACAGGTTTTCACCCTGTGTGTTCTTGATATTTAGGCAAGTCGGGCTAATAAGCAGACAGGACCTATCCTGGTTCTGTGTTAATTATCCGATCTTTTGTCACTTTGTTGTTCATCTTTGGGAGTGTGTTCCTCTGTGTAAACCCTGTCAGCGTTCATTCAGGACTTGAGAGTCACAGTTTCAAAAAATTGGAGAATACAAGTATCTATTCTATCTGCTCAACAGTTGAAATTTTGTATTTTTCCTCTCTTGTAAATTGAGATCACTTCCTAAGTTGGTATTGCCTCATTCACTGAACCTTGGGTAACCTTCCTTCTTAATTAATTTTGAGAAAGCATGTAAGTGTAAGCCTACAGATTAATTTTTATTTCTGTGTGTACTTTACTGTCTGCCAGAAGAAACATTTAATTTCCTGGTGACAGGAAGTCCTCTTTGAGCAAAGAATCCCATTCTTTCTGCTGTTATTATGAGGTCCTATACTTAATTACTTTCTGAAACATGAACAAACAAGGAATCTCTGTGAATATGAATGAAATAAATACATAGAGGAAATATTGTCAATCACCAGCTGGTATTCTTTGAACAAATACAATAATCTAGACTGAAGGGCAAATAGCATTGCTAGAATTTGTAAAATACTGTCTTGAAGAGCCATAAATGTCTCTTATACTTCCAAAAGAGATAAACCATCTCAGAAGCATTTGTGAGTTGAAGTGTATTAAAGCTTCCAAAGAGTTGCTGTTTGTCATTAGGTGTCTGATGTCTCTTGACTTCTGGCAAAGCGTAAAACTGGAGGCTGGCTCTGTGTCAACCTCTGCTGACGGAATCTGCCATAGCTTCCTATAGATAGTAGTCAGTAAAGCCTCTGTAATATAAGCTGTTGTCCAATAAAAAGTGAAATCCCTTCCTGCCGGTGCCAACTATGACAATCTAGAGATATGAGCCAGCTCTAAGCTTTGCCTTTTGCACTTAATAAAGGTTCATGTCTCATCCTTCATTTTTTTGGGGCTCCTAGATCTTGCCTCACTGCTTGTACCTTGCTTGTATGCTTTGTTGTCACTTGGATGACATGTGCAGGAGTTTTTTAGGCCTATAACTTATAAGAAACAGAAAATTTGTAATAGTTCGAAGCAGAACATTAATTTTTTTCAGTATGAGGTTGCAACTTAGCTATTGATGTGTCTTTCTTCTAGAGAGAAATCCTATTTCTCAGTAAAAAGTGATTTTTTTCTTTTTTTCCTAATTGTGTTTTTATGCAGAAGTTACATGAAGTAGCAATGATGAATTCAAGCAAAACATAAAACTAATTGTATTGTCCTCTTAGAACAACTGGAGTCCTACTTAGAGACAAATGATAATACAATGAGTGTTGCATTTTAAGCCTCAGGTCTTTTACACAGGTTTTTTCCTTTGGTAACTAAAGACTAAGTTTTTTCCCTTTGGCCTGAATATAGAGCTATTTTTCACATATTATTTTTCTGAAAAGCAGTACAAAACAAATTACAGGAAACAGTGCCTTGGCTGGAGTAATCTCAAGAAACTGCAGTAACAGCTGAGGAACTGCCATAGTGGGGTGATCTCTGTAAATATCAGTGGGAGTGTCTTTTGGTTGCAAGAAAGGGGCCGCAATGCCATGGGGAACAGACATTAACAGCATGCAGAGGAAAAGACTGATGATGCTAGAAGGACCATGGAAACATTAAAATGATGTACTTGTAACTAATCAGATGCTGAGAATAAGTGCCTTTTTGTTAGGCGTCAGGAGTTTGTCTTAAGCTGTTTCCCATTGATAGGTAATGTCTACTCTGGTGCTTTCTTGGCACACAAAAAACAAAGGGGAAAATTGTAGGTTTGATATTAGCGAATGGTTGCTTTATTCATGCTTTTTCATTGACCATCTGCTTCATAACTGGCCACTGTGGGTGGGCAGAATTTAATTTTAAATTGAAAAAACAGAAGAAGTGTTCCCATCTAGCTTCTGGCTGCCCCTGTTGGGAGTAGATAGGCCAAGTAGTCATGGCCATGACACACTGCCCTCAGATTCAAGACAACAGGTTTTTATTATCCATTGCTCAAGTGGATCCAAGTGAATTATTGAAATACTAAATATAAATTGTTTATTCATGATGGCTAAATACGAAGCTGATGTTAAGGGACTAATTGATTTGAAAGAAGTGCTGGAGTTTTAAAGGTAGGACTTTAAAAGCAGAATTGATGGCATTATATAAGTGTTAAATATTGGTCAAAAAGCTGAATCCTGTGGAACTGTCTGATGAAAAAGGATGTTGCATGATTACTTAATATAGAGGCAAGTTAGATGTTATCTAGGAGAGCATTCATGTGCAAAGCTATAACATGAGTTCTTGAAATCTACTTGGATAACATGAAGCAAAATGTACCTGATTTCAGTAGCTTTTAAATAGTTATTTTAAGCATTTCTTCACTTGAACATGTTTGCATTATTCATTCCTTTGAATATCATTCACCCTTGTGCTTCTGAACTACACTGTGACTTTAAATGCTGCATTGAATCAGTGGAGGAACAGAAATCAAAGCTTTTTAAGTGGTGGTTTGCTTTTTTTGTTGAGTTTGTTTGTTTGGTTGGTTTTTTGTTGTTGTTTTTGGGGTTGGTTTGTTTTCGTGGAGAGGGAACAATGAAGACTTATCTGTGTGGATATAGTGCATGTCCAGGCTTGAATGGCCAATGAAAAACATGTTCTCAGTCATGAAGCAGCTGGTAATTGTGTTGCAATTTCTCATTTTGATGCACAGAATTATTTTTCTACAGTTCACTGTAGTCAGAGGAATTATTTCTGGAGTGAGGAGTTGAGGCTAATTGCAGTTTGAAATATGTAATATTTATTGTCAATCCTTTGCTATTTAATTAAATTGTAAAAACTGAAGGATGCCCAGCTTACAGGTGTGCCGTGATAAAGACAGATTAGCCTGAAGTGGCTTTACTGAAAAGAGAAATCAAATCAGTACCATCTGGTTTTGATTTTTTATTATGTTATGTGTTCTGGTCACATTTCCAGTGTTTCACTGAAAAATCAACTTGTATATTTACTCTTCAGAAGTAGGCAGTAAAATCTTAGAGATATTGTAGAAGTTATGAATATCATCATAATCTAGAGATTCCGTTATTGCACAGGAGAGTCTGAATGTCTGCTCCTCAGTTCAACTAAAAATCAGGGTTTCTATCATAGGTCTCCTTCAGCCAGTAAAGAGAATATAACTGAGAAAATGGGTGGATGATAATTAAGATACACTAGATGAGTTGGATGGAAAAGCAAAATGCCTCAGTAGGAAAAGGCGTCTCTGAAATTCAAAGCATTCTTGGATACCACAGGAGTAATTTTGTTTTACATTTCTGCAATAAATGAATTTTTTTTCTTACTCGAGTATTGTTTTAGAGAAATAAGAGTTAAGAAGTTGCTCCTGGGATCTGAAGCCCGGACTACGTAAAGTAGTAGTACAGGTAGTTCAGTTCCCAAAGTTCAAGGTAAAAAGAATAATGTCCCACTTGAGATAAAAGCCTCCGTGTAATGTAGATGCTGTATATTTTAATTTACATTCTGAATGGATTGTCTAAACCACTTCTGGACCTGACCATAACAACACATCAAGCATGGTACAAAATGTGCTCAGAAATCCCAGTATAGCTGAACACCCAAGCAATAGATGCTTTTTTGACTATCTGAATTTTTCAGATCCATATATTTAGGTTGGCTGTCCTCTGAGAAACAGGTCTTCATTAGTATTTCCTGCTTCTAGAATTACTGGAAGTTTTGATCCTTTCTCATAGTATATCACAGTTCTGACTCAAAAAATCCCAAACTAGAGAGTACAGGGGTGCAGTAAAACAAAAGTAATATTGGCTTTTTATGCCTTTGCTTAATAAAGGCACAGATGACTAAAGCTAAGCAATACCTGTTGTAGCTCATAAAATAACAAACTATTAGGGACGAGAAGAATGGTCTAGCATAGTGACAGATCTCTGGTACCCATGGCAGAATAAGCACATCATCAGCACCTCGTGATCAGGGCCCAAATGTGTAAGGAACACAGTGGAGGAGGGCAGAGAGTGGAAGACAACCCAGGCCGAAAAAGGTTTGCCTTTGCTGGTTTAGCAGCACCATGTCAGAGCAGTTGTGCTTGATTCTAGTCCTCCCTAAAATTCTGTTTACTCAGGATGTCAGTTTGCCACTTTAAAAATAGGGATGGTAAGTTCTGACCTTGCTGGGCTGCTGTGAGGATAAACTGTAATGGATTTCAGAAAGCCGCTCTGATGCTAAGGTGTAGGCTGAATTTGTTAGATATAAAGAGCAGCACTGTTCTAGACTAAATGTAAAAATCATAGATAATGGGATTCACATAGGCAGCTTGCATAGGAAAAGCATGAGAATTAAATTTTATCTGTTGAATCCAATTAGCAAAAATTATGCAAAAGCATAAAAAAACCTAACAAAACCTCCTGATATTTACCATCTCTATGATAAATATTTTGTAAAATTTGGCAGTATCTGACGTTTGAACAAGAATGATTGCAGGGTGAAAAACAGGGAAATTAGAGACGTTTCTTTCAAGCCAGCTCCCCTGCCTTAATTACATTCACAGAATTAGTCTTGTGTTTAACCTGGATGAATTCTAGCCTAACATTTTTTGAATTACATGTAGGACTTCGATCAAAAAAAATTAAAAGAACATCATGTGGCTATCAACTATGTATTAACTTTATTAAGATTTATTTCTTCATAAGATTTTGTAGTTCACTGTAGGATGTGACCTGTAACCAATTCCCTTTTGTCATTATTAATATTTTTTTGACTTCCTATGATAAACTTTGATCTGGTAACAAAAGCCGACTATTTAATTTTTTTTTACACAGAGAAAACTATACAAATACTTATAAGATCTGCCTTATGATTTCAAAATAAGATCCATTTTTAAATAAAATTGCTCCTCACAATATTTGCCTGTCCATTTCTAGAAATGGTCACTGCAGTTTTTACGAGCTGTACTTCCTGTTATTTGCTCAGGCTTGGAAGTATTTGGCATCATAAACACAAGAGATTGTTTTGCAGTAACTTATGTTTAGCGCAACCTAATTATTCTTACATGGTATTTGGAATTGTCTTACTGGTGTCAGGCTTAGACGTGGCTAATAATTGTCCTTGTTTCTTTTACGGCTGTGGAATAACTCCTTCCCCTCGAAGAATTTAATTACCAATCATAATACCTATTTCAGGATATGCTGTCCCCACTGAAATCAGTGACAAAACCCACCAAAATTTTTACTTATGTCTGTCAAAATATATAACTATATTAAAATAGCTAGTGGTTCCATAATGCTTACCTGAATCATTGTATATTTGGGCTGAAATTCTAAGGGCAAGCAGTGAATTCTTACTGGTTTCCCAGCTGGGGTATTTTTGTGGGGCAATTTGGTTTGTTCGGGGTTTTTTATAAACAAGAAAAGTCTGGTATGTGTTCAGAGATATAGGGAACATGGAGGAAATTAACTGCATAGAGAGATTAAGTGGTTAGTAATTTTCATTATTTTAAGAAGTTCGTTGATTCTCATTGCAGGTTTAATGTCTGTCACGTTAGTCAAGAATCTGAGATTGTTTGTTTTTCTTGGCATTTCTCCCATGTGAGACCTGTTTTTTCATGCATTTCCAAGCTAAGCTGTCTGGAGCAATTTAGTGCATTGCACGTGTAATCGTCATGAGCAGAACTTTCCTCATGACCAAAAGGCTGCCTGCTCTAAGAAAACTGGAACAAGGTGTTGGGCATCATAGGAACACCTGCAAAGAGAGAACCCGTCAGAATGCATTAGTCTCATCTCAAAGAACCCATAATCGAGGGGGACAGGATGAAGAGTTGGGGAAAACTAAATGTTAACAGATGTGCCAGTAATTGTTCTGATACATAACAGATGTGTGATAATTACATATTTTTATTTTTTATATTTGGAAATGGATTCAAGTTTGAAAAAAAAACAGGTGAAGGATGTGGGGGGGAAAATGATTTTTAGGGTTTGAGGGGTTTTTTTTCCACATTTCAGAAGAGATGACCATCAATGAAGTGACTAAGGTCACTAAGTTTTCAATTTGCACAGACCTAGAGTTGGCTTTTTCAAACATCTTCCCTCAAAATAACATGTGGGGTTTTTTTTTTTTTTTTTTTTTTTAGTTATTATTCTGCATTTTCAGAGACAGCCACAGCAGTGTGTTATGGGCAGCAGACAGATGAAAATTCTGTGATTTTTATTGTGGCCGAGAGTAGATCTTCTCTGTGTTTTAAATGCAACATTGTATTCGAGTCCAGTGCAGCTCAGGGATGCTGTTAGGAGCAGCGTGCTTTCCTGTCATAGCACTGCAGCTTGGTTCTAGCAGGCTGCATTATTGCGTCTAGGCATTCATCAAGGCCTTGCTTCTGGCATGGAAAGAGAGAAGAAAATTAAAGTTTCTGAGCTGTTCTATCAGAAAGAAGCTTTTCTCTGTTTATGTAATAGAGCATTGATTTCCTTCAAAGACTTCCTGGTGCTTAGAGTTGTCCTGCCTGTGCCCTTTTCTTCCCAAAGTCAATGTCAAATGTCCCACAAGGGCCTGGAAGTTAAAAATATTTGCTTATGCTCTATTATCTGTGGGGTTAATTACTGCATGTAATAAGGGATCGGAACACTGTGAAGTGGTTTAAGTGTTTGAGAAATTTAGCCATTGTTTTCTCTGTGTTACAATAAGAAATAAGGACAAACTCCTGCTACTACAGTTCTGGCTTTCCTATGGCATCTGAGAAACGAGCAGATCCAAAAGGGAAAAAAAGGTGGAATGCACTGAAAGCTGGTGATGCTCTTAACTGTAAAGTCTCAAAGTGCTACTTGGTATCAAGCAAAATGAAAAGGCAAAAGAATAAGATGCAAAGGTCAAAAACTTTAAATACCCCATTATTCTTCATGGTATTTTCACATTCGAAAAACCAGATACTCTCGGTTTTTAAAATTTTGTATTAGTTTTCTAAAGGTCTGTTTTCTAGAAAAGATTTTATTTTTAACAATATCTTGATGTAGCAGTTTTCAATGAATGGTTCATAATGCTGACTGAATAGTAAAGTTACACCCATTCCATACTTCCCAGAAACACTGCTGGAGCAAATAAGTCATCTTCATGGGACAATTTGAGGAAGAATTGAAGGTGATGAAGAGGGTTGCACTTTGATTACTTATAGTTCTTGTAGCAGGCACAATGAGACAGAACCTGGAAATGACTAAAGTGAGGAGTGATTTTAGTCCACAGATTACAGGAAAATAGAGTGGAATTAAACTTGAAAAAATTGCAATGTAGGAATTAAAGTTAGTATGTAGGGCAGTGTTTTAGATTTCTCTATTAAATCTCTGTATCTGAAATCTTAAAGTAGAGCTGCATGAACAGCATCAGCATCAATTGCAATTATTTAATTAATAAAGAAATACATTTCTCTGTGCAAAATTTTAATGATAATGGTGACTAATGGTAATAGCATTCACAGCTAAAACGTCGTATTATAGAATTCTAATTCACTTTTTTTCTTCTCTGTCTCTTACCACAGTAGTTAATGTTGCTCTTGTAATTCAGGTGCATCAGAGCACCAGGAGAGACAAGCAGTTGGTAGCCTCATTGTGTGCCTGCAAGCAGAATGGTTTCTCGTGCATCTGTCCAGGAAAAAAAGGGTTGTTCCTATTTCAGCAGGTTGTATCTGGTGTTATCACACCAGTCAGAGTTTAATAAAAATAGAGCATTTTCAACTTGTCCTTTCAGCAGAGAGGATCAGTTACTCATTTTTACAGTTAATGTCTAATAGAAGGTCTATTCATGCAGCATTTTTAATGTCTTCTTGTCATTCCTCTTGGACTTCAGGCTGTATCAGCAACCAGGAAACCATCTTACCAAGTGGTCCAGTTTCTATTTCCTGACAAGCACCGGGCAGTGTCTTGTAATTCCTGCTGTGTTCCAGCTCCTGGGTGTAGTGTGTTACCAGGAAAGTCCTGTCACAGAAAGTGAGAACTGATTTATAGAAAAGATTGTATATGCTGCTTGCAAGACTTGAGAGCTCCTCTGTTACAGTGTTTGGGAGATGAGGCTTAGTAATGTTGAAAAGGGAGAAAAGACAGTTTTGAATGGTTTGCACATTTGCAGAACCACAGACTTGATCTGTAGTGTACAAAGAAATGATGTTCTGTCTTATTGATGAGCTGTAAATATTTAGCTAGGCTGGTTTTTCCATAATCCTGACATCCTAGAAACGCTGCATTTGAAGTTCTTTGTTAAGAACCACAGAACTTGGATTTTATTTTCTTTCTCCATCTCATCAAGTGTGTTATTACCAGAAATAACATATTTTTAAAATAACAAGTAAAAGAAAGGAGAAAGCTGGTTTTTTTTTTTTTTTTNTTCTTCATTGGAGAAACCCAAAGCATTTGGGAATATGGAACATGGTTGCCAGAAGTGCACCTGCTCGTGTAGAGCACAGAACTTGCTTTGTGGCATGGTTTCTTTGGGGGTGGGAAAAGAGGTATTTCAGCTTTTATTTTAGTCAGTGTTTGCACTGCTCAGACCCATGCCAATAGCTTTAACTCTCTTGGAAAAAAGTTTCAAGGACATTAAATATTTGTTGGAATACGAGATATGTTCTGTATTATTCCTTTTCTTTTGTATGGATAATTAATTTTGAATGATATAGGGAAGTCTGCTTTTTCCCTATTACTCTGCCAAGTTGAAAGAGTCCAAGCTGAAAGAGTACGAATAAAACTGGAAGTTGGATGGTCAAATATATTTTAAAATAAGTTCTTCAAGAATATTTGTTGTTTTAGAAGACAGCAGATAATGTGCAGAGAGGAACATAATCTGATAGATGGAAATCAAAATGCTCTGTTTGGGGAACTGTAATTTGCTGAAATTCCTGAGAGTCAAATATGCTGTTTAAATGTCACTCACTTCAGAAAAAAAAGGTATGGAACATTTTATTACAATTCTGTGTAATAATAATTCTATATGCTTTCAAAAATTGTATTTGTCGAGATTCATACGATAGTTGGAATAGAGCTGAAGCAAGGCTTCTATTTAAAGTCTAAGATTAGCATATACCTTCAGTGTCCTCAGTGAGTTTTAAAGCCACTATAAATGTCTTTTGAAGTAAAAAAAATTGAAATTTTTTAGGCAGAAACAAACTTTGAGAAAAATACTGAGGAATTTCTTGTACATAATAACATCAGATTGATTTATGTTTTTCCTTCATGGTTGTCTTTCAAGGAGAAAACAGTCTGAGGGCAGAATCCTCATCTACTTCTCCAAGAAAATAAATCAAAACTTTGGGAAAAAAATTCGTAAACACCCTTGTAAGTGGAAACTTGTTTTCCGGCCTCCTACCTGGATCGCTCCCAAATAGGGCAGAGTGTGTCTGGAGACAGGAAAGGTAATTAACATTTCTGAAAAGACTGGATACGCCAATGAAAAACGCTTTGCCTTGCTAAGGTTCCTGACAGGACTATGTCCTTTTCTCTCCCTCGCCACCCTCAATTGTTATCCCAAGGGAACATTTCCTCTTCTCTGCAAGTAGTAGATTTAATGCTTTGGAAAGATTTTTGTATTCCTGACCAGACGCTTAAAAGCAGGGCTTGTTAGAAGCTTTCCAGCTCATTAAACAAATTGAATTAACTTATTTAGTCCTCAGGCCTGGAGATGGCAAAATTCAATTCTGCAGAGGTGGCAGCCTGGTCAGTCTTCAGCCTCCCCTTCTGTGTGCTTCCACTTCTCCTTCTTTATGCCCAGCCCTTTTGGAGGGGTGCCTGACAGCTGCATGGTCTTTTTTTCCCCTGAGCTTCTCACACAACCTCTGCTTTTATGGTGATTTTTCTTGTCCTGTTTGAGACCTTATGCAAATGTCTTTGCTGACTGTTAAAACTGATACAATGGATCAGCCCTGTTTAGAACAAAATTCTCCTTACAGAAAACAATTATTTGAGACACCATGTGTGCTGCGAAAATATTTCTCAAGAGGTGAAGATGAAAACCCAGCTTCCATGTAAATCTGTGTGATCCCATGTGTTAATTAAATGCTTCTATTGAGAAGAAATATACGGTATTGTTTGGTATAATGAATTAACTGCTCAAATGAAGCAAGCAAAAGGGATTACTTTTCATTGCTGCATGTCTGCATGCATGTTCCTTTCAAAGACCTATTTGAATTAAGAGTTTAAAATAAATGTAGATAATTGTGGCCTAGACAAAATCTGACCCAGCCAAAAGCATTTTGTAGCTTGTCACAAGATGGTGACATCATTCACAACATACAAATACATCCCTGCCAAATTTTTTCAAAACACAACAGCTGCAAGTTTTCTTTTAGATGAGAAAATTATTGAAATAATATCTTAAGGAAATTTATAGCTAAGGGAACTTCTGTCACAAGTGCTTTGGTAAATCTTTAAAATAGACATTGAAACAAATTGTTTTGTTAAACTATTTTAAAAGGTAGACTACTTTACAAATCTATTTTTATTTAATTTGAGTACAAATGGAGGTTGCATGCTGGTGGAAATTCAAATGCTATTACAAGGCTGGGGACTGAAATTTCCTTCTGGAGCACAGTAATTAAGATGTTCAAAACTTGGTACTTGGTAAGAAAGAATATTACAACTCTGTGGTAATGGATAACCATTTCTTTTGGATTTTTAAAATGCTAATTTCCCCGACCATTTAAAATTCTTGTGGGGTCAGCGCATACACTTAGGTAAGGCAAATGCAGATAAATGGATTTTGCAAAAGCTTCGTGTATGAAATCAAGACTTCATCAAAGCTCTGAACAAATACATGTATTCATTTTTGCCTCAGGCCTTGGTTTTGATTTAAAGGAGCCTTGACATATTTCATGGCTGACAGCATAGTCAAACCCAAAAAAATTACTTACTGTGTAAAGCCCATGGGTGCCTCCAACAGTGTCAAGGAAAGGCCAGTTAGGATGAACACAGATTGGATAGTTCCTGCTCTCTCTGTGTATTGGACAGGAGTTTGGTAGCAGGGATACTGCAGGGAGACCTCTCTGCACATGGGTCAGGGACTGTTCGTGCCAGACACTCCTGACTCTGCAATGGACATCCTGTGCACCACAACTGGCCCAGTCAGGAGTCTGGGGTGCTTCTGGAAAAATCTGTTTAAAAAGCTCACTATCCCCTTGGGAAAAGAAACATGAGATGCAAGAGATAATGCCCGGGCAGGAGGAACTCCTGAGCAGGGACAAAGGAGAAACAAGAAGCACACCTGGGCAGGAGGACTAGAGAACAAGAGATGTCAAGGAAAGGAGGAGAAACAGGAGAGATGCAAGGCCTAGAGGGGGCATCTGAGCAGGGGCAGGAATGAAAACCTCCCTGAACAGAACTTCAGAGAAAGCATAGGAGAAGGTGCAACACCCAAAGTGACAGTGGCCAGTGGAGGAACTCACACCAGAGAAATGGATTAAGAACTGACGAGCAGCAAAGCAAATGGAACCATTGTTAATTCACAATCAATTAAATTGTTTGGAATTCCCCAAATTATTATTTTTTTTTCCCCCATGATGGCATGCCCTTCCTTCCTTCCTCAGCATCCAGAACTGTTATTTTGGCATCTTAGGGAGTACAACTCTGTCCTATCTCTGTTTCTGGGTTTCAGATCATAAATTTGTTGAAGGTTTTTCTGAACCTTGATTATATTTGTACCCATCCAGCCTTCCCTTTTCCCCCTGAATTTTCCCAGCCAGTTTAGGTCTGTCCTTATAAGGCAGTTACTGCATCCACTTGATATTTTCAGCTGCCTTTCATGGGCCTTTTCTAAGTTGATTACATCCTTTTCATAGTTCTTCAAGATGACCAGACCTACACGCAGGATGTGGGTATAGCAAGATTTTTTATAGTCACAAAATGAAAAACTTGTTTTTCATACCCTTCCTGAATGACATCTGATGATCTGTTAGCTTTTTCGGCTGTCGCTGTCTGAGTCACTGATTTCAGAGAAGAGCCAGTGATGATTCCAGTGTCCTTTTTCTTAAGCTGTAACTGCCAGTCCCAATTTCAGTGTCATCATGGCATGTTTCAGATTGTCTCTGCCTCCACCTCATCTGTGTTTTCCACTCCCCTTCCTGCAGTGTCTTCTATTACACTTATTTACGTGGAAGTTCTTCTGCCATGTTTTTCCCTGCTGACAGAGTTGGGTCACTTGAGCTACTTGGCAGGGCATGGCATTTGACTGCCTGAAAGAGCCTGATGTTATCCACCAACTGAGAAATTCTCCCCCTTCTCCAGGTCATTGATCAATAAGAGAAAAATGCCTTCTCCTGCCCACTCAGTTGTGTACACTCCTGACCCTTTTCTGTCCTGAGAATTGTCCTTCAGTCTATGTTTATGCCTTTGGAAAAGACTATAGAAGACAACTCCAGGCCTGTGACTGCTTCATTTCTTTAATAACTTAGCAACATAAAGCAAGATCTGTGCAAATTGCAGATACATATTCTTGTATCCACTCGTAGAGCCACAATTTAATGGTTTATGCACTTGCTGTTTGGTCAGTACAACTAAACTTTGTTTGGGATATTTGTCAAAAGAGGCAGCACATAGAATTGATTCAAGAAGCAAAAGCCCTGAAAGAGGTAAGGTTTGAAGTATATAATGTATTCATTCCTGGAAGTATTCCTGACAAAGGTGGGATGTGGTTATTGGAGGATATATTTAGAGGGCTTTTTTTCCCCTTCCCATTAGAGTTCATTAAGCGATGATAGTTAGAACATGGTATGGCAAATAAATTTCCAAGCACATCTGGAACAAGCCTCAGTCAAATAAAAATTTTGCAGTGATATACACTAATGAATAAAGGGAGAGAACATTTAATGGAGGTACCTTTCATAAAAAATTTTTCATTTAGACACTTTTGTTGAATCACAGGAAACTGTGGTTTATAACTGGTCATATCACATGGGTGTCATATACGACATGAGAGGTATTCAGGTATGGCAAGAGATGAAAAGTTAGCCTGTGAAAGCTAAAAGAAGTTTGGCCATAGAGTGGAACAGTCATCCTGGTTGTCAGTGTTTGCTGAGACCACTGTCATACCCTCCCAGACCCAGAGAGCTGGCACCTGAGCCATGGAGACTGCTCTGAGCACAGTGATGCCTTTCCCCTTGTACTATTTCTGTTTTAGGTGAAGTAGTATTCTAGGATCACACCAAAGTTTATTATATTGTCAGCTCCCTCCCATCTGCTAGCATTTCTATGTAGGCAGATAATAAATTATCTGTTTTCTGATTTATCAACTTGTTGCCTTAGAATCAAGTTCTTAAAAATGTGAAGTTATTAGAACAAAACAAAATTGAGCGAATTTGAAACCCCGTTAACTACAAATCCTACTGGTAAACAGACTTAAACTCCTTAAGCATTTGCTTTTGTGTTTACAGCTGGATATGTAGTAAGATGAAAGGACTGTTAAAATAAAATTGAACCTGTACTTTGCCACAGCCACAAGCAAAACAGATATCAGAATTATTTTATTTATGAGTTGTGTCAAGAGATATTAATCTTCTGAAGGATTCCAAGTTCTTGTGGTGTGTAGACACTGTTTGCTATACACAGTAGCTACGGAATTTTCGCGTTTTCTACTTTGTGTGTGTAACAGGCTGGCTTGCTGCTGCTCCATCTTCATCTGATTATTTGCATGTTTGCAGTAGATGCCACATTGGAGCAGCAGCTTACAAGGACGAAAAGCTTTTTCTACCCTTGTAGCACTGCAGAACTTATACAATATAGAGGGCTTACTTGTTAGGGCAACTTGTCCCTCATCTCAGGTTTTCTCAGGCTTTTTTTATTTCTGAGTTCTCAGGACTTTTTGCCAAATTGCAAATAAATATAGCATGACCATTTGTACAGATTTTCTTCAATATTTCACTGAAGTACTCTGCTTGTAATCTGGTAGCTTTCTCGTTTGTTATGACTTTTCGTAGTTCAAGGACTTGTTAGATGTCAATGGCATTGCTCCAGTGTAATCAGTAGTATTTTAATGATGCGTACCAGCTGGAGAATGGGTCTCATGAATTAAACTACTTGTTCTCAGACATTCAAAGGAAAATACAACAAAATTATTAAAGCTAATGTTCTTCTTTTTTTTTTAATTAATTCTGATGGAGGAGATCTAAATGTAAGAAAAAAGAGGAAAAAGTAATAAAATATTATTAAAATTTGTTTAGCAGGGTAAACTCCAGAACGTCTTAGAAAAAGTGGCCAAAATAAATGTGGTCTCTAGATATCTTTCCTGCTTCTTTTTGGTCTGATACTAATTCTGAAAACTGTGCTGCAATTTACATGTTTGGGCAGCTGCAATCTGTGATCTATGTTGACATAACAAAAAGGAAATATATTCACGTATGGGATTTTTTTTAATGCATATGGAATTTTGAGCTTTACTTTGTAATCTAGTTGAGATTAAGTCATCAGTTATTTGCCACAATTTATAACAAAATCGTGTAAGCATTGAGTTACACAAAAATCTTGCATGAGTTACACAAAAATCTTGCATGATGATCCAGATGAGTTCAATTGCTGTTTAAAAACTAGGCTGATCCTGATGATAGCTGCATCCTGTAGGAAAAGCCAGGATGGGGAATTCTGGTTGGTTTGGGTTTTTTTTCATTTTTTGTTCTTCTTGTGCCATGACATATGTATTACGCTATACCACCAAGGAAACATACTTCAAAACACCTTTCAGATCTCAGTGTTTCTCAAAGCCTGGATATTTAAATGATTGTCTGCAGTCTGGGTGAATTAACAGTAATTATGTCCCTCAAAAAAAAAGAGGCTTTGGTGTCATTGAGTGGGTTGTAAGAGTAGGCAGCTTAAATCCAAGACTTATTCCTGTACAAGAATTGCCTCTCTGTGGAAAGACATAAAAGAAAGCAGCAAACAGCCCTAATAATTGTGAAAATAAAACCTGAGAAAGTTGAGAGGTACATTCAGTACTCTTTATGAAAGACATTCTGTTCTCTAGCAATTTTAGTTTTAATATTGTGTAGAATAACCAGATGTTTTTTCTAGATATTGGCATTAAATTAAAACAACAACAACAACAAAAGAAGAAAATTGTTTTGGCTTCTACCTTCTCAATAAATCTAGCAAGGGAACAAAAGCCAAGTATTGTGTTCAATTGTTTGTTTCTACACAAATGCTATTCTCTTCCTTAACTTTATTTTGTAATATACTTAGTTTGAAGGGATTTGAACTTTTTTTATTAATGTGGATGCTATTGTGCTGAGCGAAATCATGAGCTTGTCCAGATGACTGATGTTGAGAAAGATGGGCTGTTTCTTTGTGCTGACACTGAAAAGATTTTGAATAAAAAAACACAAGTCTGAAATTTAGGAGAATATTTGTTTCTAACTTGTCTAGCCATTGTACTCTTCCAATACAGGCTCTGTGCCTCAATTAATGAAATTATGAAATTGTTGTGAGGGTTGTTAGTATATGAAGCATAAAAATACAATAAATTAAAATGCATTTGAATGACAAGACCATTATTTAAATTGGAGGAAAAAGTAAGGCTCTAAAAATTTGTCAGCATATGAAAGTCCTGCAGAAGCAACCGAAATTCAACAACCAAAACCAAGCACAAGTAAGCTTCACTTAAATATAAAAATTCACTTCACAGTGGAACGAAGTAGTGAAGGTGTAAGTACTCCATGTGAATCTTCATTTTGTCATGTCTTTTGCAAATATAAAAATTTCCATTCGTATTTTTCTCTCTAGTACTCTTACTCTCTTTATCTTCTCTGCTCTTGTCCCAGATGTTTTGGGATTTTTCACACACTGCCTTCTTATTCTTCACAGTTGTGTCTTTGGATTTTCTTTGAATGATCTTTAAATGTATGAGGGTTCTAAAAAGCTTTTGTTTAACTTCTGTACCTACCGCCTGCAAGGAAAGCAAAAGAAATAGCTGTTTTTAAAAAGAGCACCAAAACCAACAGGGAAGAAACACCAAGCCCACTCCATCACTGTAAATAAATAGAAGAATAGCTTTTAAATGTTCAAGACTGACCAGCAAACAGCATACACGGGGTTTTAAAAACCGTAGTAGTGAGGACCTTGCTCACAGTGGCCGCTGCTATGGTTTTCCAGCACATCATCTTGCTAGGGTTAGTATGCTGTCACTTGTATCTTCTCTGCTGCAAAATCTGTGGGTGGAACTGCTGCCTGAGCAGTTGTGCCTGATGGAAGACTTTTCTCAGTTGAGGGAAGATTAGTTTCTGACCTGCGTTCCAGCACTGTGCTGACGTGGTGTGAATACATTGTCTTCAAACCATTGCCTATTTCCAAAAAAATGGAGCCCATGTACAGACTGGGACTGGCTCTTCCCCCACCTCTGCGTGCCACAAATAATCAAGCTTGGTTCAAATGGGCTCCATGGTAGGAAATGTGGATGTAAATACCAGCAGTGAAAACTGGGGAGTTGGACAGCTAAGTCATTATTAGGCCCTTTTAAGGGTTAGAAAATAAATGTTCCTTACTTTGCCTGAACATGTGACATGATGGCTTATGTGAAGAAAATACTAGGATGAAATCCAAGTTTGGCTGAAACTAAAACAAGCCAGTAATTAGTTGTACTTATATTCCCATATGGCTCTGTGCTTGTTTGCCCTATTTATGAGCTGAACTGACAGACAGAACTCACTGAGTCACGGAGGGGAAGATAGCCTGTGAAACGACACACTCAGATGGTCCTTATAAAGATGTGAGCAGCAAACAAAGAAAACATCCTTTAACTAGGAAATAAGTTCAAAGACAGTGGAAACAACACTTAATCTCTTGAGAATGGTTTTTTTCCCCCTCTCAAAAAAACCCCTGTGCTATAGTCTATGAAATTTTGGGTTTACATGAATCATCTCCTTCTGGAAACTATTTTCTCAGTCAAAAATCATCAGTCAAGTGCACCATTCAGGAGTGATCATATCCTGTAAGTTGAAAATATTTTCATGGATTTTTTTTGTAATCTGTGCTGAGGGAATTATATTGCTTAATGGTTGAGAAATACTCAGATTAGGCAAGATTTTTCCCATTGATACTAGATAAGTGTTAAATATCTATCACGTATTTCAACCTTCTTGACAGTGAATAACATATAATTCTATATAAAAATAACTAAGAAATTTGGCATAAGGTTGATGGTACTTATGTGAAATAAAATGAGCTGTCACTGTCTGGGGGGGTTGGTTTGTTTGTTTGTTTGTTTTCTTTGTCTTTGTAAGTTTCCTGATGAGTGGGTTTGAATTTCCTGACACTTTTTGTTTGTTATTTCATAAAACCCATCTCTGCTTCATGCTGTGGTTCTGAAGTGCCCTGCTGCATGCAGTTCAGCTGCATGAAAAAATGCAGTAACGAGGTTAGAAGATGAGAGCAAATTCTGACTTTGAGAAGTGAAAATTTTTCTAAGTGTTAAGGCTTGGTCATCTTATTTCAGGCAACTTGCATAAGATGCTCGAGGCAATGTTTTTGGTTTTCTTTTTAAATTTAAAATATACATAGAAGATTGTCTCTTGTATTTGAAAATGTTACCTATCTGTGAAAACTAGGATAGCCTCTTCCAACTTTAACATTTCATGTTGCACAATATATATTACACTTTCTTGTTTTGGAGAGTTTCTTAAACCATAAAGATCACAACGGATCCCTTTGTTACCTCAGCAGGGGGAAGTACCTGTCACATGTTTGTATTGAATTAAGATGGACCAAAGAAAACAAAAAAGATTAAATACCTTGTCTTTCATGATGCATATAATGTAATTTTTTTAGCCCTGTGTTCGAGTGCATGTTATTCTTGCCTAGGAAAATGTTTGCTTCAAGAAGATGCCACTGAAGTGAAGTCCAGGGACTCTAAAATGGCGTAAAAATACAACTGAGTTTCTGTCGTGTTTTTTTTTCCTCTCATTCAAAAGATAAAATGACCTTGAAATCATATCTGAAAGAAAGACTTTCATCTTACTTATGTTCTAGGGTTAGATCTAAAGGTTGTAGTCAAAGGGCTTGTGCCCATGTGCCGAGTAGAGCTGTGTGAATAGTAATGAGAACTAAGATGAATAAGTGACTAAACAAGTCCAGTAATGGGGGCTAGTTTAGTTATATGTTCTATAATAAAGACATAACTGTCTTCAAACTTTGAAGTAGGAGTTGTGTAAGATATTGTGTTAAGACTTTCACAGTAGGAAGCCTTGCTTAAGACAGATGGCATTTTCTTTTTTACTAAGTGCCTAAATTATTGTTGTCTTGCTAATGATTATTTAGCATTGTGTATCATTCCCATATTTCTATATCTGTGTGTAGAAAACCAGAAGATCAATAATTGGTATGAGCAAGCAAATACAACCTGTTTTGCAGGCCTAAGGATTTTCATTTTCTCATCAGTCAGATTTAGGTAATACTTTCTGTGGCTGGTAAACCCTCATTTCATTCAGACACTCTGTGGCACTTGATGTTTATTTGATGTCTATTTTGAAACTTTGCTGCAGAGAGATTTTAGGGAAGGCAGTAGGGTTAACATTAGGCATGTGCTTGGGTGTGTGGAGCTTTGCAAGTGGAGAAGAGCTGAAAATAATACCAGTACTCAAAGGCTTGTGGAACAGGGGGATGGTGGAATTGTTGACAGTTACAGCAAAACAGGAGGGAAGGAGCTGGGAGGAAAGAAGAGATGGTTTTGACACATTGATTTTCATTTGGCATGAGGATGTCTGGAGAAGATTCTGTAGAAGCAGTTTGAATTACAAGTGTGAACAAAAGGGAAGTGAGTGAGGAGGAAAGAAATCTGGTAATCATTGACACAGATTGTAATTCAAATCCTTGAGAATATCTAAGGTTGCCCAAGGACAGCCTAGAGTTGTGTACATACTACAGAGCCTATTCCTGCTTAAACATATAAATCTTCTCACTTGGATACTAATTTTATGAAAAATGAAATAATAATCTTGAAACATGGCTATCTGTTATTCAAACAAATTTATAATGCTTATTTCTAGTAAAAGTATGAATAATCACAGAAATGTAAAATTTGAAAATAAATTTTCATTGAACTGTAGCATGTCTTCAGAATTACAAAGGAAAACAACCAAGGGAACTTCATTAAGCAAAATTTCCCTGTACACACAAGGAGCAACATGATAAAACATTTCTGTTTTCAGCAAGGGAGCATTAAAACAATGCTTTTGCAAAGATGGTTGATTTTATACGCAGTATTTCTTTAAAAAAAAGAGACAATAATTCCCCCTCTATTAAGTTACTTTTTAAGTATGAGGATTTTTGTTACTATGATTGTCTGAGAAATGCATCTAATTCTGAGTTTCACACGCCTGGAAGTTACTGTTCACGCCCAGTGATAAAGGCCATGCAAAATACTGACATAACTGGGTGTACTGTAGTTCATCTGCTGACGTGTCTGACTTTTGGATTCAAAAAACATCAGCTGTTCAGAACACTGCAGTTAATAATAAATAGAGAAAAGTATCAAGAGAGTCTGTTTCTTCAGACATTCAGGCTTGTGATAAAGAGTCAGGTTATCTGCTTCTCATTAGAGCTTAGTTCATAGTTTTTCACAAAATTAAAAAAAAGGCGTACAGCCTGCTGTTCTTGCATAAATATTTTAATGATAGACAGGGTTTCATTTTTCCCCTTCTGTCTAGTCCAGGCTGCTTTTTTTTAGTTATTATATGATCCATAACTTGTACATCTCATCTGTCTTCTGTTTCTTTAGTGAAGGTACACAGCCTGGTGTTTATAGCATACCTCACGTGGAGCATAGTAAGTAAATAAAGATGTTTCTTTAGAACATAATGATTTTCTTAGTCTGTGACTGTTGCTGATGTATGGTTTACAGTTTTGGGGTTTTTGTTTTTTTCCTTTGATGTCCCTCACATGAGGAATGGACTGATCAGAAAAAGGAATGTTTTTGAAAAATATTTTTCAAAATATGCAGTGTCAAGAAATCAGTTGTAGAACTGATTCAAATAGCTTCTGTTTTGACTTAATGCCCCAGTTTGCACTGAAATCAATACAGTTGCATGGAGAAATATTATCTCAATGTCAGATTTCAGAAAAGGAACTGCAGTATATTCACAGAATCATCATGTGGTTGCCATCCTTTGGCATAAATGTGGGTGGATATTCAGAGATCTGTGTTAGTATTCAAAAATCCGTAGCTCTGTTATGGGTTGTTACCTCAAGGTCTTTGTTATTCTGAGATGTGATGTCAAGACGTGAATCAGATAAAAGCAATCCCCAAAGCTCTGGCATTCAAATTCAGACCTGCATCCCAACATCCCCCAACTGTTGAAGGTCAACTTTTGTCTCTTGTCAGTTTAATTCTTGTGTCTCCTTTCTGAGCCTGGCAGCGAAATTGAAAGGAACATTGGCTCAGAACTAGAGGCTTATAAATAGAAGCCACTCTGTTTATTTATATCCTGTCATAAAAGGTAGTTATTGGAGGCTTTGTTCAACAGCTGCTTACACCCCCCATAAAATGGATTAAATTTCTCCTTCAGTGTATGATTAAATTGAATAACTAAATTCTAAAGTGAGATTTATCTGACTAAAAAGAATGTAATACCCAGTACTTTGGAAGAGCTATATGAGAACAAACTCGAGCATTATACTGTTGCTCATAAATGCCAAAAGATGTGGTTATGATTTAAAAAGCACGTAAGAGAGCAACCTACTTTATTCTTTTTTATTTTTTTTTGGATAATTCAGGAGGCTATATAGTACTCAATGAATCCTTAAATAGAAATCCTGGTAACTCAGGAACTTCTTGGATGTTAGTGTGTACACAGTTACCTTCAATTGTTTCAGAGATTTTCATGCTGATAGTTGACACGTAGAGCCCTGTGTTTACAACCCAGGTGGTAGATGTCTGTATCTGCTGAAGTTTCTGGATAAACTGCTCTCTTGATAGCAGTTTAGTGGCTCCTTTTAGCCAGAATATTGGGATGTACAGTTCTAGTGTTTACAGAGAGCGTGGGGCTGTAGTAGTGAAAACTTTATTCCAAGAATCAATAGGTAGTAAGGATTGTGCAAAGACTTAATGCTGAAGCAGAAAACAAATGTATTCTAATAACGCCCAACTCTTTTCCCAGATAGCTCTGACCATCCTTAACCACTTAGGCTGCACAGGCACACTCTCTCTGGTTTTGTAGGATCTGATATCTCAGCATACAACAGGCAACAACCATCCTCTTCTCTGTAAATTGCAGTTCATTATTCGTGTTGGTTTGGCAGTTGCTGTTTCTGGCAGCAAAATGGTCTCACTTCTGTCTCTCAAAACTGAGAGTGGGGTAACAACATGGACAAAATCCATTGACAACCATAGTACTCTGTCATCCTTTGTTGCTTTTTAGTTTGGATCTGGTTTGGATTTACCACTGAGGTCAAATCTGGACCCAATATCCCTAGTTTGGTTTGATCGCTTGGCTGTGAAGAAGAGACAATTTTTTTTTTTGTTATCTCTTATTTCATTTAATAATTTCCTTGACCTTTCTTTGAAGCACAGCATGTTTTAGGATTTCTGTTGTAGTTTATCATTTATGAGATACTAGCCGATAAGAAGTTTGGCAACAAAAATTCATATGAAATTTCCCTTCAGATTCTTTTTACGCATAAGAAAGTCATACAGTATGGTAGGACAGAAACAAAATAGTACTACTGTTTATGAAGTAACCGATGCTAATATGATTTTTTTTTTTTCAATTGACTCCTTAGTTGCATAGCATTGTACAAAATAGCTCCTTCATTTCATCCTGAGGTTTTGTTCCTGCTGGGATAAACTTGTTCCTTTTCTGGCCCAAGCATTAGTCATTAGATTAGAACAGGATCTGTGTTAGGCAGGAGAAAAAGGAAAAATCTGCAATTGAATTAGTCCCAGAGCTCTCCTCAGAGAGCAAAAAGGCAACATTTCACTTCATTGCTCATGGCATAAAGAGACAAATCTTGTCTGCAGATGTTTTTTCAGTGTTCAGGGCCACACCTGGTGGGAGAGTTACACTATACTTGTCTGTTAAGCTCTAGCCAAGAGGGGGAAAACTCCACCCAATCGACTGGAGGAAGGAAAGCCTGAGTTTTGAGCAGTGCTGTGTAGCTGTAGCCACATTCCACAGGTGCCCTATCATTGCTAACAGACGTGGAGAGCAATGTGCTGCCCATATAGAAGAGTATGTGTAGCTGCTGCCTCTTCCCAGTGCAGGAAGATGAATGTAAGGAGTCCCTCAGTAGGGTCCTTTCGTGTGTGTTTAGGGTCATGTGAAAAACTAGAGAGAAGAAAAAATTGGATTATTGATGTACTTTAGCTTTAACTGAGTGGGAGCAACACTTGTCATTAAACATAACCATGAACTCACAAAAATATCTTCATTTTGTGGTTGTTTTTCTGTTCCATGTTGTTCACACATTAATAATGAACCAGTAGATTGTGAATCTCATTTTCGAGGCAGTTTATGGCTGGTCACTGTTGTGAGAATTCCTGTGGAACTAGCTGCTCTCTAGGAGCTGTGTATTTAAGCTAAGGTGACTGAAAATCATAACTGTTGACTTCTGTTCCCAGTCCTTAATATGTGGCCTTGTAGGAGACTTAATCTCTGCATTTCAGCCTCAAATTCTTTATGATAAGCATAAAAATTAGATTTTCTCTGGGTATGAGAGTGCATCTGGAGACTGGAATGCAGAAGTACTGCTAAAATGCGAAGTGGCTTTATTGATAAATATGCCAAGTATGCGAATGCCCAATTATTTTAGCTATTATTTATTTATTAATGATTGATAACTAAACTGAGCTCACCTGTTAAATGCCTGCAGCATATAGATGTCCAGTAGTCCTTCTGGTGTTGAGTCTAGCTTGGCTGTATGAAAGCTGTGAAGTATTGCTGCTGACTCTCTAAAGCTCATTGATGAAGTGAAAGTCTACTATTCCATCTTGAATATCTGTTGTTTCTAGCAGAACATTTCTGTGTAAATTTAAGGCAGTGACTTGCTTTATTGTGCCTCAGTAGGCTGAGCATATCGGGTTAGGAGTGACAGCACTGGAGGCCAGTGTGTCCTTCATCCCTCCGTGTCCCTCAGTGTGGAAGGATCTGGATGGTGCAGTGCTGTGCAATATTGAAGTTCCCCCTTAGGTTGTGCTGTGCAAAGCACTATTGTGGCAAACTTCTCTTGCAAAGTCAATCAGCACAGTGCTGAGCCTGGGACAACTGAACCAATCTAGTTAGCTTTATTCCTCCTGGATTTGGATTAGGTCATTGTGCCTTAAATCAGGGCGTGCTTAAGTCACATTTAGGATGTACACATCCAAAGTACTCTCTGTTGCTTATTGTGGGCATAGTAGGATTTGTGCATTGCAGTGTCAGCCTCTGTAGCTCATAAAGGCAAAATATTAATATTGGGAGTGTAAAATATTATTCTAGACCAGTGTAAGTTTAGAAAGAGAGCAGATGTATGTATTGGAAACAACTATTTAAGAGGTAAAACACACTCAGCTAAACTTGCAGGCTAAATTCAGACCTGGTATGTCTGGCTGAATGTGATTAAAGGAGGAAATCTAGTTTTGACCAGAGATTTTATTTCTCTGAGCAGACATTTAAAACAGGAAGACATGTAGAAATAGATGCAAAATGTCTGTGCTGTAGCCTGACAAGTGGCAATACCATATGTAATCTATTATAAGATGAATGGCATGTTGAGAAATGATTCAAGCTGGCTAATTTACAGAGCTCTAATTCTGCAGCAATGTCCTGGAGAATACGAGAGGAAACAGCAAGTCCCGTGTTAGAACACTGTAGACCTGTGTGCATGCGTGTTCACATTTAGTTGTCATATTACAACAGGAATAATGATTGAGATTCAAGACATTTCCTGGGACTCAGAGATCAGCTGAAGCTCAGCCAGGTGCCATCAGCTCTCACCAGTCATTAGTCCCCAGGCAATGCCTTGCCCTTCAATCACTATTCCTTAGCTGAAAGTCTTCTTAAGGTTTCAACTGTGTTTTAGGATCTTGTTAATAATTACGTTTCCATAGGAAGTAAACCTTGCAATAAAATATAGCATTTGGCCTGTGTTTTTTAGCACTTAATGAGCTTTCTGTTATAAATAACTTGTGAAGTTGAGGGTTTGTGTAAACTCTCAAGAGTTTAGCCCCGTCCTGGGGTGTTCAGTAATATTTTTGTATCCTCAGGCAGCGAGCTTGTTAGGAGTTCAGTTAATTTTCATAATGGATGTCTTATCTATCTCCCTTCAAAGTTTGCTCTTCCTGTATTTATAGTATTTCCATGCAACAGCTCTTATCTGTTACACTGAATGTGTTTGGAGGATTTTTGGGTGCCTTTTTTCATGCTCACATATTAAGGTTTCCGTGGAATACCACGTGTGGGTTAATAGGGAAAAGCACAGGAAATGTTAAGAGGAAGGTGCATCCGGGGAGGGTATTTGCCCATCCCTTTTAGGAAGTGACAATCTAGTTCTCTGTCATGTCAGTCAGCTTAAATCCACTTGATGCAACCAGTTTCCTCCAATTCATGGTTGTGTAAGTAGAGCACTGATAGGTGTTTCTTTTCTAAGTTTCAAAGTCCCCTTCTAGGGAAAAAAACCCCCTCCAATTCCACCATTTCCTGCAATTGTTCTACCTTAAGCTGAAGAAGATATGTGCATAGCTGAGAAAAGGCAGGATTCTGAAACTTAACTGCCTTTGTTACTCGATTTGTTGCCAGAGGGAGGGGGAATATGATAAGCTGTCACATCTTCATTGATAATGGAATTTTACAGCAGTATATGATATTGAACAGACAACTGAGCAGCAAGAATTTAAATATCTCTCCTTGAATAGAAGTGTAGAAAACAGAATTTTATTGCCATTCTCCTGCAAACCTATTCTGTTATTTTTGACAGTTGCACAGTAGGATTAAAATTTATCAAGATGGATGTTTGATGTCCAGCCCTTCCTTAGGCTGCTTTTGCTTGGCAACTTGAAAACACTGCTAAACTGTTGGTAGCTTCTGTGTGTGTCCAAAGCATGGTGGAAGAGGAATATCTGTTATCTTACTGCATGGAATAAAACACAACTCAAATCCTTTCAGCTGCACACTATTGAAAATAGCAAACAGGGAACAATTCTATTTTACCTTGGAGAGGTATCTTGAGGTAACTATTCTGTTAGTGTAAAGTAGAGTTTGGAATTGAGCGGGCTTAGAGTTATTTGATTGTGTAAATTTAATGCAGAAAGATAAACTCAATTTCTGGATGACAGTGCCAAATTTAGCCCAGAGTTCACAGATCAGAATTTTTGGAAAAAAAACCCCAAAAGGTCTACAGTCAGAAGCAGGTCAGAAACAAAGGAAAAAATCCTCTGTCTTGTCTGTGTAGACTGGGAAAAACCAGGCCTTTCTTAAGAGTACCAGAGGTGAGAGGCCTACCCAAGCTAGGCAACTAAAATATCTCAAGCCTGCTTTGGGTAAATGCCCAGAAGTTCTATTTTTTTTTTCCAAAATTTAAATCAATGTAGAGTCTGTTTGAGAAAATGTCACAACTTTCTTAATGAAAAGCTGTCAGTTCTTCCAAACTTCTTAGCAGTGATGAAGAACAAGCGTTTTCATGTCTTTGAATGCCAGTGCCTTGGGAAGGGTTGAAACCACAGAATGACCCGTTTACCTCTCAGTGAGTGACCCTGAGGGAAGTTAGTAGAGACGAGCTCTTAGGCTTAAGATTGACATTCCAGCTTATTTTGCATTTCTCTGGCTAGGCAAGCCTTTATATGAGATTGTTTTGATGAGTGGGAATCAATGTATGGCTCTTGGTAGGTTTTGCAAACTGTTGTTGTTGTTTTTCTATGCAAAGTGTTTGCGATACATGGAATCAGCGCTAATCCACAGTGGCAGTATTCCAGGTTTCCACTTTCAGATCTCGCTTGAAGTTAGGGAGGGTAGTGAAAAGTTACATGTAGACAAAGCTAAAAATAAGTAAAATAACTCTTAAGTGTTGCTAAGGGTTTAGGTATCCTTACTCTGGGACAGAAATCATTATTATATCCTAGCTAGTTTGTTTATTTTTTAGTGTTGTGTGGATTTTTTTTTTTTTTAATTTTCCCTTTATAAAGCTTGGAGGTAGCGAAGAATTACTTTGGAGATTTTTGGCATTTTTCTCACTTTGTTTTCCTTTGGAAAACAGTCTGTGTGCTTCATCTAATCAACTTTTAAAATTAATGTCTAGCAACTGTTTTAAGCGATATTTGTTTTATAGATCAAAACTGTGGTTTATTTGTAGAATAATAATTTTTTGCTTTGAGAAATATGTAAGGGAATTGCTCTCTGTTCTTATCTAGATGAGCCAGTAGGGAGCAGTATCTTTCTTGGCATTAGTTTTATATTCTCAGTATTTGCTGGGTGCACCGTAGCTCCCTTTTTGTTTGTGGGACTGTGAACACTTGGAAGCAGATATCCTCACAAACAAATTGCCGTAATGAGAAGCAGACTCCGTCTTGGCACATCAGCAGAACAGGTGGAGATTCAAAACAGAACAATTTTTTGGAAAAGTTGGCATGACATTACTTTTTATTATTAAGTTTGCTCCTACCCAGCTACCTGGAGGAAGTGAGGATTTTCTGATGTTAGTTATGAAGTGTGATCTCATGGGATTCCTTGATTAAAACATTCACAGGTGTTGATGCTTGCAGGAATGAAGTATAAATGCAAAGCTGCTATTGGTAATTTCTGTGAAATTTGAAGCAGGTTTCTCTATTTAATCCTTGTTAAAGGATTAATAAATAAACAAGGATTTAATCCTTGTCAAAGTAGGACAGTGGAGAGAAGAAATTAATTTGGAAGCAAAGTTTATAAACAAAATAAGTTCATATTTTGTCTTGAGTTTGTTTTTTTCTTCTTTTTCTCTTAGTAGATTCATTCCTTCACCAGCATTAACAGAATGAAAATTTGAGATTATGTATTTTGTCCCCCGATATTGCATTAACTTATTACATTAACATATAACAATACTATAAAAATAATAGTTAGAGAAAACTAAAATTCTGCACTCCCAGTTTGCTTGCTTTTTACCTCTGACACCACTTTTGTATATGCTGCCGTAAGCTTTTCAGTGCTGGGTAATCTTAGCCATTTCATGCTGACAGTTTTGAAGCTGTATGACGTTGTAGCACATCAGTGAGAGAGCATTTATTTATTTTTGCTTGAAAAATAAGTGCATGCTAAAGCCACATAGGAAAATGCAGTAACTGAAGAACCTTTAATTTAGCTTTGCATGAAAGTAACTATTTTTCTGCATTAAAGCAGCTGGGTTTGAAGGATGTGACGTTGAGGGTTCAAATTTAGATCTTTAGATTGCGTGTTTTAATTAGTTTGTAACTGATGAGCATGGGAGGGATTTCCCTTTCTCTTCCCCCTAACTGTGGTACTTCATTTAGTAGTCCTGCATCCCTTAGTCTCTCTCTTCCTATTTGTTTGTGGTTCTTTCATTTACTTTTCTTTGTTGATCACTCTCCTCTATTTGTCTTGGCCTGCACTTCTCTTTGCTTGTTTATTTTCACTCTCCTCTCTTATTGTAGTTCTGTTTTACCTTTGTCAGTACTTTTTTTTTTACCTGTTATTTCCACCCACCTTTCCACCCAGTGCTAAACCTCTTATTCCCTTATTTTAATGACAACTTTCAAATCCCATGTTTGATTGTTCCTTTCTGTGAAGAAGTCACAGTGGGGAGCAAGGGCAATTCTTTCACCTTTCTAAAACTACAGATAACTATCCCAACGGCAAAAAAGTTTGTTTGGCTTCTTTGTTCAAGAAGGTGGCAAACAGGCAAAGTAGAAAAAGAGATGCTGATAGCAAATTCTGAGAATTTGTAGGAAAGGGAATTTTCTAGTGCCATTTTCATTTTGCTTTTGTGCTCCTCCTTCTACCTTTTCCTGCCTTACCAACATTCCTTCCGTGCTGGTGAGATCACTGCCTGTAAAGCAGCAGACAGGGAGGAGCCGAGCAGGCATTAGCACTGGCTCAGGCCGAATGAAATCCTGATAAGATATTCTCCTGAATATCCACTTGATCAGCTGCAGTGCAGAACAATTGGTATGTGAATCAACCGCCTCCCTGATTCCAGAATAAACACTGAAGGAAGACCTTGGTGAACCCTTCCAGCTGAATTTAAGCTGGTTCCCAGGGAGCTGGGGAGAAGCTATGACACTGCAGCTTCTTCACTTGGATACCTTTCCCAAGGGATCTGTTGGATGTCTCTTCCACAGAAGCAGAAGGGCCATGATGTCAAGACACTAGAGCAGAAGTGAGAAATGATTTGCCTGAGTTTGGAGTTTCTTGGATCTATGCATGTAGCTTTGCATTTATTTAATAGTGTCTTAAGAAAACAATACCTCCAGGCTCCTAAAACTGCTGTAGGCCTGGTCTTAAGCCAAATCTTTAATTACCTTCCTGTCTTTTGGTTGTTGAATCTGCCCTGTAACAACAAAACAGAGCCTCTATTTTGGATTTGATAGTGCTAGTTAGATCATGACCTTGCTACTTAAATACTGTTTCTTCTCCTGTTTCAAAACCAAGTAATCCTTAGAAATCTAGGTTAATAAAGGCAGCACCCTTTTCATATTAACCACTCTGCAGATGTCAAAATACAAAACAAACTTTTCATATGAATAATGTCCGAACTTGGTATTTTGTGTTTTCATTCAAATAAAAGCCAAAGCTTTGTCCTCTGATTTGCAAGGATGCAGTCTCTCTTCCACAGATTGTCAGTGGAATTAAATCTTGAAATGCTTAGGTATGAGGATGTTTCCTTTTTGCAATTTGGTATTTTAACTTTCTGACTGATAGTTTTCTTGGTACCAAATAACTGACCTTTACCATTGTCCTAAAGGATACCTTCCTAATTTGGCACTACTCCTGGTAAATGCATTGCATGTACCATATGCTAATTTAAATGGTAGTTCCACATTTAGCTCCAGAGATTTAATTACAGATTAAACTTGTCTCAAAGCTGCTTCCCAGCTGATTGTGGTAAAAGTGGATACCTAGTATACTAATTGGAAATCTAGAGCTTTCTTGATGATATGGTTACTAATTTGGATAAGGAAAATATCAGAGTAGTGTGCAGGCAATTAGCTAATTAAGAGGTTCTTACCAAGGTAAGATATGGCTGAAGAAGCAGCTTGCAAATAAATCATGGTGATGGTGGGTGAGCTGACAGCTGCTGAGATGGAAAATTGTAGAGGACTTGGACAAGCAAGTAAGTGTAGGGCAAATGGGTATGGTTTTCACTTGCCAGAGCAGGAGTGAGTCTCTGTGTAACCTCGGAGGGATATTATTGTGAAGTGAAAGAGTAGAGGAATAAATAAAGGGCATTGGAAAGGGATCACTGGAGTGAGAAGGGTTCTACTTTGCAGTATGAACAACACAATCTAATACACTGGGCTAATTACTTGTTAGCCTGAAATGTTGGTGTTTGTGAATATGAAATCAAACCATATCATTCTGGAATCACTCCATTCTACTGCTTAAAATTGTGCCTCAGTTTTGTCTTTTCTTGATTCTCTGGATAAATAGGATAGATTTGTTTCATAGTGGAAATGAAAATGGGCCCCGATAAGTTCATGGCCTGTCTTAGGCCTGATTTTTGCTCACAGACTATGCTGAAACTTTTGAAATGTCAGTAGAGCTCTCGTAGAGAAAAATTAACAGAAACATCTTACAATAGCAGGAAGGAATTATAAAATTCCTATTAGCAAACACAGATGCATTATTGTTATTATTGCCTTGAAAGACAGTTTAAACAGAGGTAAGTGCCAGATGTCCACCCAAAAGGAGGTTTTTAAAATAAAAAAGTAGTTGCCATTTTCTGAAAGATTAATTCGCTCTTCATTATGTTGTCTGAAATTGCTTTTAAATGTAACAAAAGACAGCATTTCCAAATGTAAAGGAAATTAGGCTTATTTGTATCATTTGAACAGTTGTCTGGGTTTCTAGAATATAATAATAGTTCCTTAAACTGAAAATTAAAGTGCGTAATTAACTGTAGAATTAAAATGTGTTTCTGTGGTGTGTTATGATCTATAAAAATCAGATGAAGCATAACAGATTTTAATTTAAAGTGGTATAAATAAAGTTACAGGTGATATTCCAAATTTAAGCAATGAAAAAAATGTGATAAGTACTTGTATTACAAAATCAGAAGATTTCTGTACTAGAATAGTTATTTGCTCATGCAAGGGAAAATCCTGAGCTAATATTGTAACAAAAATTTTTTGAAATATCTTCAGCTCTACTCAGAAGCAGAAAAGCTCTTTGCCCTGCCAGCCTGGTGTCTGTTCAGTCAGTGTAAATTCAACTGACCACTAGTTGGTCTCAGAAAAAAGCCTAGACTATTACTCTCTGAAGTAACCTGTTGACTACTGTAGTGATAGAGACGTATAATATAGAATCCGTTTTTCCTAAAGAGAAAAATCTGATATCCCAGATGGTACAAAACATCAATGTGTTCCTTTAAATTTTATTTAGGTACAAGTGAAAACAGAATAAAATGCAGTGAGCTTTGTTTCCAAAGGAAAGGAGCACATAGGTCTTGTTTGAGCTGGCAGAGCTGATTGTGCCTAAATGGGAGGCCTGCTGAACATCTGCAATTATGTACAGGCACAAGGAGCTCCTTGTGTGAAAATGATTTTCTTGAGGAATACAAACTTTGAGGAGCTTTTCAATCCTGGTTAGTGAACAGCTAAAATAAGACTGGTTTTTGTTCCATGACCTATTATATATTTTGTTATATTTCTGCAATTCTTCTGTGGCACAATGTTCAGTGGCGAATTTTTCGGATGCAGAATTGTGGCTATACACCTCTGAATAAAAAATCATGTTCAGATCATTATTCAATGCTGTTGCTATGTCCTCATCAGTGTTCAGGTTTTAAAGATGGCACATGCAAGGCCTTTAGGATTGAAGCCCTGTTTTTCTCTAGTGCAATAGCAATGCATGTATGTAGTTGGCAGGGACATTAGGAAAGTAATATGCTGTGGTTCTTCGGCAAGAAGCAGAAACATTGCGTCGCTTAGCATTGCTTGCTCCTAGAGGTCTTTGCTGATTTCTCAGGCATTCCATCCTATTCCACTGCTCCTAACTGGGAATAGAGAACATAACCTGAAATCTCAGTGGTAAGATTTGAAAAGAGGTGTATTTAGACATAGAAGCAAGGCGTAGGAAAAATCTGAAGTAAAGGCATAGGGAAAGATTAATTTTTATGAATGAAATGTTATTTAATCTGACAGATGTGAGACAGAATAGAAGACCTTTTAAGATATCATTAAATCTGTTGGAACTGCTGACATGAGAAGTCACACCCGATTTCTGCTGACAGGTACGTTGATGCAGTGTAGCAGTGGATCAGAATGGTTCAGGCTCATGTGCTGTGGCGGTCCAGCTTTCCGATTTGCAAAGGCAGTGAAAGCAATATTTCAGTTCAGAAAGCTCCTGTTTCAGTTGAGCCTGTATTGTATTCCTGAGAAGGAGTCTAATATATCAGGTAGGTTTTCCCATTGCTTCTCTGGGTTTGGGAGAAGGGAGTCGTGAGGGAGGAAAATGTTTTGAGCTGTGTTCAAGGACAGGCTTGATGTCCAGCAGTTTCACCAGTCAAGCTTTGAGCTAATATTGCAGCTTAAGTACAAACCATTGTGTTGACACTGCCCCCAAATGAGAAAAAACGTCTGTTTCATGCGAAATCCCACAGAGCTTAATACTAACATTTAAAACCTCCTTGATATATTTTTGTTTGCTTCTGGACTCACTGTAGGATTTAATACACAAGGGCAGGGAAAAAACTATAGAGAAATATTCACCATCAAAATGAAAAACAGCTTTAAATAAATTTCTTCAGAATGATAGGAGATTACAAAAGGGATTAATCTGTAGGGGTCTATATTCTTTTCTTATGCTTACAGAAGGTTTTAAGATGAAGCGCATTGAATTGCAGAGACCTTAGACCAGGCTTTCTGGGATTACATCAAGCCAAATATTCACAACTATTTAATGTGTAGTGCTTGCAGAATATTATTTTAGTTAAAGAGTGTAATTGAGTTTTGGTTGTACATCCACATGCTGCTTAGAGTATATTTGATACAGAAGTCACCTCAGCCACCACACTCATTGATCCCAAACTGCCTAACTGATAGCCTGGGGTATTGGTTCCCTGTGCATTTCTAACCTCAGTGAACCAAGGCTTGAAGGCCTTGTATCTGCAAATAGGAGTCTTGGAATTTTACTGGTGTAAAACATCTGGGATGTTATTCTGTTGGTAAACATGTTTTTGAGAACTGGAACTGCTTCTATCATCACAGAAATCAGTCCTCCTCATTTACTGGAGAAAGCCCTTCCTCCATGAGCTGCGTTTTGCTCCTACAGATTGTGGGGTTTCCCATCCTTTAGACTGTTACTCAGGATTTTAAGTCATATATTTTGTATTTTAAAGCCACACAATACCATGTCTAACTTTTAAATGACAAATTTATTTAAGGGTTTTATGATTTCTGCTATTTTTTCGTCTTGCAAAGGGAGACCACCAAAGCTTAACCTGGAAAAATACATGCAGAGGTTTCTCTTCTTGTTACTGTAAATCTCTCTCTCCCTTCATGTAGCTATTGACAGTAATATTCTCTAAACTAGACTACATGTTGGTAATGGTCAGATAAATGATTATTTAATCCATTAATGTATTATCCATTAACAAATTTCAGCTCTAAATTAGCATGTTTCTAACTATCATCTAAATAGTGGAGAGAGAATCTCCTAACTTACTTCTTAAGATGCACTATGCACTATTTGTGAACAGGGATGTACTCAGGATTGTTTACATGAGACAACGCTTGATGAATGTCTTTTTAATCCCGTCCCTATCTTGCTAAACGCAGAGCTTTAACTTTGGACTTTCAGACTTCTTATCAGTAATATTAGCCTCATGATTGCAGATGGATAGGATGTATCTGTTTAAATCAATGGTCAGTCACTGGAAAGGATCTTTTTCACCTTTGTTTTAAGTTTATGTTTCTGTTCTTGTCTTTTTCATGTTTGTGTTGGATAGAAACTAAATCTGGATGTGGCATAACTCTGACAGTCCACAAGTAGTTTCTGGAAAACCGAATTAAAGAATTGGAAAACTGTTGCTTGGTATCATTGCAAGTTCAGAGCCTGGTTAAACGAAATTTGAAGAATCTCAGCCTCCAGTAGTGAATTTGCTATGGAAATTAGAGACAAAATCAGGAATAGAGTGTGATAATTCTCAAAGGGACATATAAAAACCAGCATTAAGCCATTAACTAATATAATACTAATTAGAACACTGAAGTATTTACTAGGTGGATATCTAACCATAATTGCTGAACCTTGAAGTTGTTTATAATACAGTAAAAGATTATGCTAGAGGGATGGTTTACATAAAAAGGCAAAGTTTTGCTTAGATTTGATAACATTTGAAAATATTGCAGAGTGTTTCTTTACAGTGAGTATAATTTCCTTGAGAAACTACCAGATGCTTTTTAACATTGGAGAAACTGGAGTGTTTATTAGAGTAAAATACACATGGGGCTAATCCAAAGCCCAAGATGTCAGTAAAAAAATTTCTACAGATTTAAGTAAGTTGTAGGTCAGGCCAGTGGATTCCCCCAGTGCACAGTACAAATGGGACTCTTTATATGTATGTCCAAACAGTGTGTTTGGAATGCTTCCAGCAGAGTTTGGCTTTGATTTGACATTAATTTATTTCAGCTTGTTAAGCCACTACTATATGATTTAAATAAATGTTATTTTAATGGATGCTGATAAAAAGAGATGGACTTCATGACATGTAGTTCAATTTCAGAGCCTGGCTGCTTAAATACCTCGGTTTTGCCAGCACATAAATAAGTTTTCATTAAGAAAAAAACCCCATGGATAGCTTGTAAACATCTGAAAAGCCTAGGAGTGTATGCTGGGGGAGAAAAAATAATTTCAGTTTGGAGTTTGAACTCTGTTGAGTGACTTTCACATGACTGTTTCATCTAGAAACCACTTGGGAAAGTTTATTTTTTGTGTTTCTTGTCTGTGTGTTTCAATTGCAATTTAGATCTCCATGGAATTAATGGAAACAAACTATATAGTAGTTCACACAAAGGAACAAGGTTACATTTTAAACACATAAACAGAGAATTAACTAATGTTTCACCAGAATTAACTAACAGTCCACCAGTCTCATCAAAAGTCTAGGTAACCACAAAAAGTTTAAATTAATATTTAGAAATCATGATGGTTTTATTTTTTAAAACCATTTAGAATTTTGCCAAGAGTGGGAATTGAAACAGGATAGAGATTTTCTATAGGGTGCAGCTTGAATCGAAGGGATTCTCCCACTCTTCTGTGCAATCTGTTGCAATGTTGAATTCTTCTTGTGATGGATTTTTTTCTGTATGGATTTCCTCCTGAAGGTACTTGTGTCTGTTTCCTCTTCTCCCATCACCATTTATCCTTGTGAAGAATGCATCTCTACCTTCTCCATAACTACCTTTTAAATATCACAGGTTTGATCAGATCGTCCAAACCTTCATTTCTTTTGGCTGAGCAAACCCCATTCCTTCAGCCTCTCCTCATGCCTCCAGTTGTCCAACCATCTCCTTGGCTTGGTGGCCCTCCATGGCCCTCTCCAGTTTGCCAGTGTCTCTCAAAGTGGGGGAACTCCAAGGAGACCCGGTGTTCTGGGTGTGGCAGAGTGAAATCATGACATCTCTTGATCTGCTGAACACGCCTTTACCCACACAGCCCGGGACGGGGTTTGCTCTCATCGTTGCTGTGAGACAGCTGCTGACTCATGTTCAGCTTTCTGCCCACCAGCACTTCCAAAGCCACACCTGAGCGAGTGAGATCCCAGCCTCGGTCGCTGCTGGAGTTTATTTCATCCCACGTGCAAAGCTTTACGTTTGTTTTTGCTACAGCTCATGCATTTCTTGTTAGCCCAGTCCTCCAGCCTGCTCTGCTCTCTCTTCCTGAGGAGGCTCTTGTCTCTGCTGTATCTACCTCTCCTTCTAGATTGGTGTCACGCCCAGACTTGGAGAGTGTACTTTCAATTCCACTGTTCCAGTCATTTATACAGAGATTAAATACTATGTGCATTTACTTTGGATATCTAGCTGGGGGTGGCAATCTTCTGAGCATAAAAAAAATGCGCCTACTTTGTACAGGTTTACAGCATTTCTAAATCAAAGATGGCTGTGACATGTGAAATATAAATGTACAAAGGCATATTTACCACCCATCTGGCAGCTGTTTCCTAGACAATAACTTACATAAGATTGATGCTTTTCAGAACATTTAGAATTCTCTAGAGACCTGTAGTAAAAACCTAAACTGTACTTTGAAGCAAAGCTAGCAGTGTCTGTCAGGATGTTTTATTCACACACTTATTTTTTTGATTCAGTCCTTTCTGAGGGATGTAGACAAGAATGGTCATTAAAGTGTCAGAGAAAGAAGGTGTTAATTAATTTGCATGCTTCATGGCACAATATATTTGGTATCTCAGTTCTTACTAGGTTGTTTCAGCACAGCATGGACCAACTTGTTCAGTCTTGAATTCTACGTCATATTGAAAAGTTGTGTTATTTTGTATTGCTCCTAAAGGATATTTCAGGAATCTTATGAATATAGCATAATATTGTGACAGCCTGATGTTGAAAATGGGCTTGTATTGAAGTTCTTTAGCTAATTTTAAAAGGGGGGGGGGGGGA
>VZTD01000571.1:197383-251102 GCA_013397725.1 Rhagologus leucostigma
GGGGGAATTGAGATTAGAGGAGTTGAAATCTAAGTCTAGATTTTAGGTTTATGGACTTGGTCATAAGTGGAAAGAAGCTTCTCTTGAATAGAGAATTCTTCAATGGCAAATTACAAACAAACTTTAAAGTTAAAAAAGAAAAAGGAAAATAGCTTCCAAGTAACATGCCCAGAGGCCTTATTATTAATAAGATTATTAAAGACTTGGCCATGAAAGTTATACTGTAACTGCCATCTGTCTCTCTTTCTCTCTTCTCTCTCTTAAGTGTTTCTCATTTGTTTATTCCCCATTCCAGGTGAAATCTCTGTGGAAATAACTATTCATTCTCTCCCCAATTAATGCACTAGGAAATCTTAGCTTGGCTTTGGGATGGAACTTTTTTCTCCTTGTGTGGCAGCTGAGCACTGATGGTTCCTGGGATAAGTTTCAAATTACAGAAGTGTGTTACTTGCTTTTTGATCTTTAGTTTCAAGACCAGATGGAAAAGATATGATTGTATAATCTTTTTTCTAAGTATAAACCCATTAAAAGTAAGAATTAACATGCACAAGGGTAAAACTGCTAATGCAGTAACCGAGCATGGTTTTGTGAAGCTGGACAAACATCCTGCCTGTATCTTAGGAAGAATATTTCTTCACTTTTCTGTTCAGCTGATTTATTACAATCAGTCGTGTTGGAGTGTGCCTGAACTTGCTTCCTCTTTCCTTTGCAGCTTCCTTATTTTAGCTCAGATGGGACTTTGCTCTAAATCACATAATGAGGTAGAAGGTCTGTTATTTGACCTGGGACTAGGGTCACACAACCAATCTTGGCTAGTCTAAAATTAAATGTAAACAATGTTAAAATATATTGAATAATTCTCTACTTAAACTCTGGAGCTGCCAAATAGAACAGGACTTTATTATTGTACAATAAAACACAATTAGAATAATGACTGTTAATGTTTTAAGCTTTTTAAAATTGAATATAGCAAAGCTTTCATTCCACAATGCTCTTATTGCAGCTGGTACCCTATTCATTGAGGGCTTGAGGAGACACTTCCTATTTTGTTTGATTTATAGCCTTATAACATCACAAATAAGAATTTTCAACTGCAGAATGGATGGAAAAGACAAAATTATTTTTAAAATTGATCATGTTTCACAAATTGTTACTTCTACTATATAGTAAAGTATTTCCTACTTCTGGAGAACTTTTTTTCCTGCCCTCTTCACCACGATGATTGTATTTACAGTTAGATTGCAAATTGTTACACCAGTAGGATAATCTTTACAATCAAATCCATTGTTTAGGAAAGCTGAAATTAGAAATAGCCATAGACTATGGTTTTAGAGACACAAGCTGCAAAAATTTTATTATCAAGATTAAATTGTTTATTTGAGGCTCTGTTTTTTATTGTTCTTTTATTTGGTTCAAACCTGTAGCTGTAGCAGTTTGAACAATTCCGTGATAAATTGCCATTAAAGGATAAGAAAGGCTAGGAAATGTTGTGCATCTCGATAAATACTTCATGGAGGCACTTGGATTCTTTAAGAGAACAAATCCCAGGTTGCTGTGAATTAATTCTGCTTCCTTGGTGAAACCTCATGAGTTCAGTACTGTGTTCACTTTTGTTTCAGAATGTTTCCAAATATATTTGATACTAGACAGGTATTCAGGCATATTTCTTACTGTATCATGTGTGCTAAGAACATCTGTGGTTGTTTTTCTCCTAATCTGGCATGGGATTAATTCACATTCAGATCTTTCTTTGATGGATGTGTGTGGTGAGCAACATGGTTTAAGGTTTTACTTCGTTACTGTAATTCGTTTGGGACAGGCAGAAAAGAGAAAAAGACCCTTTCACTCAGAAAAAAAAAATCAACAATACTAAAAAAGTGAAATTATGTGAGAAGATGTGGAGTTTCTTTGTTTAGCTGTTAGAGTTTTTAAGTATTCTGCCTTAACAGCTAGGAGAATTTCAAGCTCCTTTGTCAGCATTTTGTATTGGCTATAGAGTCCAGACAAGTGTTGGATATCATCTCAGGCCCAAACAGACATGAAACACTTTTTTTTGCAGTTTAGTGTCACTCTTTTTGCTTGTGCTATTTAATACAGCACTGCTCTGAGAGACTCATAAAAAAGCCAAAACTAAACTATTGTTGTTTGGGAGGCTGCCTGTGCCAGAAATGGTGCTTTCCCTAAAATAATCTTCATGTGACTGTGATTCACAGAAATTTCTGTTGTTTTAAAAGAAACTGTTAAAGGTCACAAACCACTCACCTTCATATATTAGCTGTGCTGTGTGGAGGGAGTAAGTGGTTAACGATCAGCGTGTTCTCCTTGCTTGCAGGAGGTTTTGAAGGGAAATCGTGGATTCAGTGTAACTGTATGACCTCAGTCTCACAGCCTAACATGGGCGAAGCTTTCATAACCTTCACTCACTTATTGCATAAACTGAGAAGGGGAGTGTCGCTTGTAGCAGGGCCAAGGCATCAAGACCCTATCTCTGTTTCCAGAAAAAAAAAAAAAGAAAATCTATATTATATATCGTCATTATCCCTGTTGTAACTGTTTTTATCTGTTTCATTACAAGTTTCCCTAACAAGTTCAGGTGAAGGTCAATGCGTGTGTGTGTGTGTCCCTGTGCCTGTGTTCTCCAAGCAGTTCTTTTTTATTTGCTGTGGTTTAGAGTAAAATAAAGCTCGAAGCAAATTGGTGAAAGCTTGGGCAGCAGATTTGGGTGTCTCTTGAGTTCCACAAACTGCTATTTTGAATTATAATTCTGAAAAAAGACTGGTTTATGTCATTTGAAAAGAATAAACAATTTCTGCACTAAATAAAAAGTTTTTAAAATCCTAAACCACAAGGCTTTGAAATGGGTGGGATTTAAGCATACAGATTAAAAGTGGATTATTCTGGTTAGCTTTTACATTTAGAATATTTGCCTGACAGTGCTTATCTTTTGTTTAGAGGTTAAAATACACTGCAAATAGATTATCTTTTTATAGAAAATCAATACATTTAGAACATAAAGCCAAAAAAAAATTGTTGGTTTAATTTTTAGAATAAAAACTGAAGTTATGATATAAGGAATTTTCCCAGCCACCAGAAATATTCGTTGTAGAATACTTAAAGGAAACACTGATGTAACATTTGGTTTTATGAAGAGCTTCAAGAAACATTCATTTTATGGATGATAGTCATTTACTTTGATTTTTAAGTTTATGATAGGCACAACAATATTAGAAGAATCTTGCTTTGTGTTGAAGATAATACAAGCTGAATTTTCATTTGGCTGAAGCTTATAGTACTGCACCTGCAAAAAAGAATATGAATCTGTGTTTGTTCTTGCAGACAAAGGGTGGTTGGGCAATTCAGCATCTATTTATTAAATATGTGCTCTTGTGCCTGGAGGCAAGTACAAAACCAGGAGTCCTGCTTCATATGACCTGCTCTATTCAAGAAACCTCATCTGTATTGCTCAGTCTTGCAACACTGGCTACAGTCTTTTGTGACTTGAGATTTTTGGAACAAATTTAACTAGTAAGAATAAAAAGTCTCAGCATGTGAGACATATGATGAAAAGCCTTTGAGAAACATATGAACACAGTTAAAGTAATCCAAGAAGTCTTTTCAGTCAGGACACAACCTTTTGCTTACCAAGTTCTAATTTATTACTTTAAGTATGAAATTAGCTAAGACTCAGATAGTTGTTAGAAACAGAGATGAATATACTTGATTTTAAGATTGATTGATTGATCTATTCCTTAAGATTGGATAGAAACTCCTTGTGCAGGAAAAAATAATAACTTCATTTTTCAGAAGATAAACAATACAAGGAGGTGTTGTTTACAAACCAATATATTTTACAAACAACACTGCAGTAAAACAAATATTGGTATATGCTGACAGAAGTAGAAGTTGTTTTCCCAGGACACGAAAACACAGTACAGTTGGAGGTGATGAGAGGATTTGAATGTATGTTTGTGCTTGGGAGTTCTTAACTTTAAAATGATTGCATTCTTCCTTAGGTCAGATTGTTTTCTTCCCACTGAAAAAGGATTTTTATCCTGACCAGAGTAAGTATAATGGCAGTAATTCACAAATTTGGTATATTTAACAAGAATTTAAAGTGTGAAATCTTAATATAATCAGTGTTGTAAATGGCTTAAAGGTCTATTAAAGTTGTGTTTTTAAAGAATAAGATCTCTTCCCAGTTTATCCGCATTTAAAAGACTAGAGACTGAACTATGTAATCTTTGATTTAATGATATAAAATCTATGTAAGTCTTGCTAAATGTAAAGTGCATCTCTGCAGTTTCATTGCTAATTAGTCAGACACAACAGCCATAAAAGTGGTATTTACTGTAGTAACTATCACCAGGTCTTTGAAATATCAGAAGAGGCATAATATGCTGCTATTCAGCTTCTTGTTTTGATCCTTATTGTAAAAGTAGCTCATCATTTAATCTGTTGTTAATTGTAAGAATAGAATCTTGGTGTTTTGATTGGTTGATCGAAGTTTCATAACTCCCCAGATATATAAAACTGCCCTCAGGAAAGAGGAGAAAATGTTGTACTTCAAATAAAGCAAGGGAAAAGTTTATTGTGGAAAGATAGGCAAAATCCTATCTCTGTCTGTATCTCTATCTTTAAATAATATCTTTCTTTGACTAGCTGCTACCACACTCTGCTCCCTTTCTGCAGCTAGGGTGTCCCTGACTTCAGCAGGTGAAAGTCTCGCAGATTTCTTTGAAGGACTATTACCAGAAAAGGGTTCAAACTGGCTGGCTAGCTGGTCTGAGGACTCAACAACAGCCCATATCTTGGGTGATTTTCACTTTTGCTAAATATTCAAGTAAATAACCAGATATAGTCTTGGCTCTAACAGGAAAACTTGGTATAAGTATTCAAGACTTCGAATAAAACAAAAAGAGAGTTCGTCTTCACCAAGTCTTTGCTCTAAATCAGGAATGTGGTTTTGAAGTGAATCTCCCTTGTTCACTCTTACTGTGAAATGGCTCCTATTGCGGAGCAACTGAGGCCTAAGAAAAAAAAATTAAATGGAAAACGTGCTCCAGAAACAGACTGGAAAAAATTACTATTGTGTTTATATTTGTATAACCATTTTGAGGCCAATGTGTGAACACAAGGAGGGGCTGAGAACTTTTCAACTTGCTTGCTGATTCTGGGTTGCTTTGAAACGTGCTGAGTGGATAGCCCTGGAAGTCTGCCAAAGCTACAGCCAAAGTTGCAGCAAATGGCTCAGAATATTTTGCTGGAGAGGTACATGTTTTTTTAGTGGATAAACCAAGAGCATATTCAAAGAAAACAGCACAGAGACACTATGCTCTGTTTTCGTGGAAAAGCTGGCAGCTTTTCAGGTAATTCAAAGGCTGAAAAAGTGGTGTGAACATTGAGTAACAAATATCTTCTTTCGTTTATTTTCAAGGAAACAACTTTTGTAGATAGGATTTTATTAAGGAAATATGAAACACTTTTAGCAGTACTTACTGCTAGTAGTAGTACTATTTCTCTTTTGCCTGTATAACTATGAATATGGGTAAAAGAAACCTATATGGTCCCAATCTGAGTTGTTTCTCTGTGCAGATCCACACACATAGCATGGCACCAGTCCCTTGTTGAGGATATTTTGTGCTAAAGAGGCCCTGTGTGCCTCTGATTCTTAACACCTCCAAACAATCCTTTCCTGACCTAAGTGTTTTGGCTTAGAAAGAAAGGAATAATTACAGAATGATTTAAAAATAATTGCAAAACATTTGATTTTTCTTTTGCCTTTCTCCTTTTCATTTTTGTTCTAGTCTGCTAAAACAGCAGTTTTGGAAGCATAAGGCATCTCAGTTTCTCTGACGTATTATTTGACAGCTGAGGCACAAAGTGTTGGGCAGTGCTTCCTCGCCTTTGCTCTACCTCACATGATGGTGGTCCAAAACCCAGACTGTGAACAGTTAGATATGTAAGTAAAAGTTTGGATATCTGTTTCAGTGAGTGTTTCATGGGGACACGAAGTCTGCTGTACTTTGTTGCTTAATAGCTTGTTCTGAACTTTGGGTCTGGGGACAGGCATGGGTCTGTACGGTTGTGTTAGTGCACTCCAGTGCTGTGGCCAGGCCTGAGTGCAGGGCACTGCCCAGTGCTTGGGAGAGAGCTGTGCTATCTGTGCCTCCTGTGCTGAGTTGGCTCCTTGGGGCACTTTTATCCAGAGCCCACCGAACCGTGCTTCACAAACAACAGCTTCTCTGTGGTTCTTCTGCTATCTGTGCCTCCACGTCCCATCCGTAAATCTGTGTTCTGCTAAAATATCCTTTGTGACACCAAAGACCTCGAAGTTTTCCTCTTCACTGCTGCTAAAGAGTTAATGATTTAACTGTTTATGGTGGCTGCCACATGTTGCCTTTTGGCCACTGACAAAAGCAAGAAGACATTACGGTGCTGTTGATTGACTTACAGCAGGTCGCTTTGAATTAATGTGTGACAGGAAAATAAAGAATCCACTACTGTAATTTCTTTGAAACATCATTTTGTATTTAGAACAATAAATATGCCAGAGGGTTTATTGAAGACATCACTGTCATTAACAGAATTTATATGGGGCTTTCTTGTTGTCTGTGCTTTCTGCACTTAATTACCTAATTTGTGTTGGGACCATTCATTAAGAAGAATAATGTCATATTTCTGTGATGCCTCTATAAATCCTGTATTACCTGTCAAGTAGTAGATCTTATCTTAGTTCTAAGAGTAGATTTCTTCTGTATTATTTAATTATAAAACTCGTACACAACTTGATATCAAATTTAAATCAGTTAAATGTTATTACTGTTTCTTCTTTCCTGAAAGTGAATTGTGAACTGCCTCTTTCAGTTGTAAACTTCTGTCTTGGAGAAAGTTAATTTCATTAAAACAGTTCTGATGCATCTTTTGGCTGATAAGTGATGAAATCACTCTGAATCTCGGGGGAGAAATCCTTATGATCAACCGCAAACTAAACAAATGTTCTGTTTAATGCCAGAGTTAAAAGGGGACGTTTTTAAATGCCTTACAAATCCTACTGTCCTTACAAATCCTTTCCTTGCTGCAGGATCCTTTGTAATTAGTTGTCCTAAGGACAACTTTTTAAAATGCTGTTTAAACTTTTATTGGCATTACTTCATTTTTTGCTTTATTGGCACAACATCAATGTTGGTGAGAGGGTGTTATGTATTCACTTTGATAGTCAGTGTAATCACAGAATAAAAGGATGGCCTTTATTGCCAGAGAATTCTTCCTAGACCTTATCTGTAGTGCCTCATGTGTGAACCTAAACTACTGGGGAACTGAACAGGCATTATTTGTGGCATTCTTTCTATTTACTTGCTGTTTCATACTTGAATGTTTGTTTTTAATATTAGAAAATGGATTTCAGTCACTGTGCAGTCACTAGGGCTCTGATCCTAAGAAATGTTGGATGTAGTGATCTTGGGAACAGCTGTAAGAGAAATTAGGAAGATCTACATATCAGCTGAATGTTGTCTATCAAAGCTTCCAGCTTTATCCATAAGATTGTTTTTTCTCATGGTTTCCAGAAAGAAAGACAAGCTGGGTATGATTATAAGGAATGTAAATTATAAATAATATAAAGAAGAAAATACTCTTTAGTCATAGAGCTAAGCTAATTACATTTACCATGGAGAGCGTGAAAAATGAAAACCAGAAAGTAAATAATAATCTAAGAGATGAATCCCTGGCAGAACCTGATGGCCATGAGAAATAGCTTAGTTTCTGATAGAAATGTTAACTTCTCTCGTAAGCAATTTTGCATATTTTAAGGTATTAATTAACCTTTCCAAAAGTTTTAAAAAAATTTAAGCCAGCTCTTTGTTCTTGCTTCACAGAGCCGCAGAATGCTGTGTTTGTCACATACTCACCCATATAAGCCAATTGTATCGAAGAGACATTTTTGTGCTATACTTGCAAAAATTCTGGGAGCAGCCGCATCTCCAAGTGCACTTCCTACCATTGTCATAAATCACTAGCTAGATGTTTTGCCTTACTTGGGAAATTCTTTTGTAAATCAGTGGCTACGCTAAAATCTGTTGCTTGTGAAAGTACAGTGAGAGCTGGGCTCTGAGGTTTTTAGTTTCTCTGGAAGTCACACAACATATTTAGTTTCTTCCTCTCCATCCAGTTGGTGTGATATTTGCGTTTTGTAATTATTGATGCTTCAGTAATAAGCTTGGAGCAGCCTAGTGTTGGTTAATTTTGTAATAAAATACTCTGATTATATTTTTTTAAACTCTTACAACTGCTTCTGTGTATTTCGAAATGTAGATTGTTTTGCTATGAAATAGTCTTTCATTACAAAGTTATGCAGATGCAATTTTGAGTTTAAAACTTTCATTTCTTTGTTAGGTGATTTTTAAAATTTGCCCAACATGATTAAATCTTAGGTAATAAGGGTTCTTGGCAGGTGCTGTCATTGTACAAATAAAGATCGTGATTTGTTCATTTAGTATTTGACTATGTCGAGAGGGGGTAGAAATCAGAAACATAAAACATAACTAATCACAGTTGATCATATTTTTGGACCAAAGTTTCTATAAATCCAGCTATTTTTCCTGCTGTATTTCTTTTGAAATAAGCCTGAATCCTACAGAGTCCTCACTGCTATTTTAGTGAAATATGAATAGTAAAAGTAGTACTGAAGTGTTTTAAAGTTTTGTCAATTATTAATAGATGTGATTGACATTGGAAATCTTCACTGATATGTTTTTAGCTGTGACAAATTCGCTTCTCAGTCGTATGTTTGCATTTCCCAGCACATATTTAACAAATATAATGTATTTAATTAATTATAATTCATTAACTAGCAGATGCACAAAGTGTTGAACCAATGCAAATGAGGAAGCAATAGCATCCAGAATGATTGAGTCAGAAAGATGGAAGATCTTGGAGCATACTTCGCTAAGAATAAATTTTTATGGACATAAAAAATGCACTTTCTAATAACTTGGTTTGTCGTACTTTTTGGGTATATCACTGATCAGTGCAAGCAAATATTCCTTAGGACTTTATCCTGTTTTCATTGAGATGACAGCAATTCCTGTTGATCTCAAGCTTTCCCCAGTCTGTTTCCACAGTGCTTTTAGGGATATTATTGTAGCCTAATAAGACAAGTTATTTCCCATAGAGAGGAACGTGTTTTAATCTGTGACTTCACACATGGAAGCATTTCATGATGTTTTGTAGATTCATTGAGAGTAAGCATTGACAAAAGAAAGAGGCAGATAGATTCAGGCCATTAGTATATAATTCCCAGAGCTTCAAACAGTTGAACTCCATTCGACAGTAATTTCAGGAGCTGTCAGACTGCCTGCTCTCTGTGGTGTACTAAGCAGTCTGAATCATTGCACAATATTTATTAAGAAGGGTCTCTTCACAGGGCAAAATAACACTTTCTGAAAACACTGTGAATCTAACAGTATCTTGACAGGTACTATGTTCAAAATGCGTATTTCAAATAAAACTTAGAAAAATAAAATGGTAACGTACAGATCCTCCATAACTTGAAAATGTCAGGTATAATTTTACATGTTTAAGCATTCTGCACCTCTTTTTGTCAAGCATGAAAGCTTTGACACTAACAGCATAACCCCACTGCCAGTGTAACTTATCAGTAACAATTTTGGAAAAAAATGTGGATAATAATAGATTTTAGAAACCTGTTTCTGCAGCTTCTGAAAATTCTGTAATTTCTCATTGTCCTTGTAGGCAGGAATGGAATGTATAATGAAAGAATTTAGAAGACTTTTCCGGAACAGAGGTTATTGGAAAGAGCCTTAAAATTAATTATTTCATTCATTAGCACTGCTTCACATTAGTTGGAAAATCTGTAGCTAAAAAAAAAAGCCTTTTGTGATCCTTCTCTGAACTCTAATGACTCTCAGACTAATATAAATATGAAATGGTGCATTTAAGAAGAAGTATCCAATCCAAATTCTTCACAGAATTGAAACCATCGGATTGTGACCTGCTGCTTTATTATGTCAGAGGACAGCTAGTAAGAAAATGTCAGAGTAAGGAATGTGAAATGCAGAGCTTTGCTGGTGGAATAAGCCTGAGGCTTATTGATGAAATCTCTGCGTTTTCATTCATGCTCTGAGCTGTAATTTTCTGTTCCTAAGAAAATAAATATATTTCTAAAATACTTCTTCTAAAATATTTATTCTGAAATTGAAGCATTTCCTTCCCAAGTTTGCACTGCTCCCTCCTATACAGAATCAATTGGTCAGGTAAGTACTTTTCCTTAGAGCCAGATTTAGTATTAATCAGAGGGAAAGCAGGCTTCTGTGAACTGAGCTGGGTCACATGGGCTCATTTCAGGCCAGGCCTGCAGCACTACTTTGCCTTATGCTTCATTTTATCACAAAGATTTGTCAAAAAATATTCACGTCCAGTCTTTATTTCCTGCTTCAAATGAAAAAAAAAAAAAAAGCCTTTATGAGGTGGATGAAAGTGGCAAAGTTTTTTAAACCACTTCCTAGTTATTTTAATGGAAATTCTTATAATAGACAGTAGGGAGAAACTGGGTTCTTTTATCTGTTTTTTTCCTAGAGCATTTCTCTATATATGGTGCAAATTAATAATTCATTTCTTCATCCTATAGGCCAAATAAGAACAGTGATGCCATGACTTCTTTTTGATACTACTACTGATTTACAGCAGAGCTCTTTTATCTTTAAATCTGAGAAGAGGGGCACCAAGTATCACTGAGGAGACAGTGTAATTTTGATGAAACTCCTCTATCACGTTAATTTTGGAGGTTAAGGCATCTTGTTTCATACCTGTTCTGCCTGGGGGCTTGGAAATTCATCTGTGTGTGACTTGTTACACTGAAGTCACTCTCTCACTTTGTATTCTCATAGGTGCCCAATGTGCTGACCTAAAGCTTTATTCAAGGCTCTAGTGAGACTAAATGTTGCATAGTTGTCTGTCATCTGTCTTAATGTAGGTTTCTGTAGTGATGGAAATTGTTCTGTTGTGATGAGGCTTCGAGAAATTTAGTACTCAGGGAGGCCACCTGTGGCTGCCCCGTTGTTGAGAATACAACATCTGCACCTGAGTGTACTCTGAAGCAGCCTCATGATGTGACCTTTGCATTATTGTTCTTAGCACAAGTAAACCAAACATTTTACTACTATGAAGTTGAACAAATATGAAAGGCATATTTAATCACAGGTTAACATTCAAGAGTACAACTACCTGTTGAGAACCTGTGGTTGTGCAGTTCCAGTTGGAAATTCAGCAGGATTTCTAGATTTTTTTTTTTTCCTGCCAAAATCAGATGCACAGAAAACCACCTCCCTCAAGAAACTGCACTGCTGATACTGTTTGGATCCAGCAAGTGTGAAAAGTATGGTAAAGTAACACTCAGCAGCACCTCTGTGACTTCCTGCCTTTTGGAAGTCCTCTGTCTCACTCAGAACTGGTTCCTCCAGATGGGGAAAATGATTACGATCAGGAAAGGACGAGATACAGATGTATTTTTCTATGCCCCAAAACTTGGTCTTCTGGGAATTTGGCTTGAATATTTATTCTTAGGCCTCTTGGCTTGGTACTTTTCCCTATGAAGTTGAATTTACAGTTGATAAATCCTTCAGAGATCTGAGCAAAGACCTAAAGTTTCAACAGACTTAGTATCTAATTTAGCAGTTGCAATCTTGAAAAGCAAAACAAAGTATTAAGGATTTATCTTTCAGACTACAGCACTATAATACCCTGACCATAAGGTTAAACAGCTAATAATTAAAAAAATTGCTGTAGGCATAATCTTTCTGAAGCTAGTTTCTGACAAGATGTTTTGCTTTTAATGCTCTGTTTGGAGAATTTTCTGTTACATCAGTTTGAGTTGGATTTGAACTCGGTTCCAGAGGTGAATATTGAGTGCTGCAAAGTGGGTGCTCCACCCAATGCACTGATTATTCAGGTTCAACAGATTTCTTTTCCAAATTTTCCACCCAATGTGTAGGGACAGAACACTGGGGATGACACAACTACTTTCTGTATTTGTGGGAACTGTTGCTATGAGCAGATCTTAATCCCATATGTAATGTTTCGTTTTCAGAAAACAAAAAAACCCAACAATTCCCCACGCACAACCCAAATAACAAAGAATTATTTATGACTGTTTTAAAATCATTTGAGTTTGTTCAGAGCATTTGGTTGCTTGATAACCTCAAAGCGACTTGAAGATGTTAACTTATTTGATAACCTGTGCAAATGCTCTCGTCTCAGACCGAGCTCTCACAGCAAAAAAAGCTGGACCTCTAAACTCACATAATTCCTGCTTTAATTGAAGCATTTGGTAGCCACAATAAGGGAAGTTTCCTTTTCCTCTTCAGTACTTACTCCTCAGACCATGGTTGTGAAGCTGTGCCATTATCTTAACTTTGAACTTCTCTGAGCAAAATGCTGACTATAGGCATCTTAAATCTAAATTTATGCCAAGTGCAGGTGAGTTTAGCTGAGTAAAGCAAAATCTTGAATCTGTGGAATATACATCCTTGGAGATGGGCAAAACCCAAGGCCAGACAAGGAGCTTGACAGCCTACTGTGTTGCTGCTTTTACAGGACAGTTGGACTGAATGATCTTCAGAAGTCCCTTTCGACCTCAACCATTCTGTGCACCTTTGATTAATTTTTTTTCCGTATAATTGAATTATTATTTTTCCCTGCATGGGAATATGTGAAATTACACATGTGATCCTTGCACTGTGTGTCTGGTGTTATGCATAAAAGAAATGTGATGAAGGTGGAGAAGTAAGAAGTAAAAACATCATTAGTGAAACATGGTTACATTTTACAGTGCAACTTCTTTACCTTCACAGGTTTTCAATGTCCAAGATATTTCAGGTGATGTTATCCTCTGAGAGGTGCCTTAGTACAGACATACTTGCATGAAGCCTACAACACCTGCTTTCTTGCACCCTATTTTAACATGCTTGGCCTTGAACCTAAAATACTGCCCTAAAAGCATAATTAGTGGCTTACCTTTGTACAAAAAAGCCACACTTAGGAGAGCCAAGAAACCTTGGAAATTGCAATAATGGATGTGTCTTTTAGTAATGCTTTGGAAAGCAAAAGTGTGCTAATAGTGGTTGTTATTTACTAATTGACGTAATTGGTGTAATTTTGTTCATTATTTAATACTGAATCCAGGAGGAATATAATGAAAATGGTTGAAGCATGTAATTTATGGAATAGAACCAAAGCATTTAAGTTGTCTGAATGTAATGTTTTAATGTGAGGTCTTGAAGTTAGTCCTTTTTTTTTAAGAATTCTGTTATACAAGTTTGACAAGTTACCTTGTAAGTTGGATGTCTCAGTGGAAACTGTGACCTGCATAAACATTATTAAAAGAGGGAAATGACAGGTTCTCGCTAGTCATTAATCACAATCATTTTAATATTCCTTCACAATGTAAGTCTTTTGGGCCACTGGTGTAATTTTAATCTTGGGATATCCTTCACTATTATTTCTGTATGTATTTTAAATGGTCTCTTTAGTTGAAGTTTACTTTAGCACTGTGTCAGTTAAATGGCCATTGAAAGTAAGAGTTGCATTGTGTCTGGTAAATTTAGATAAAGAGAACAATGGTTCTGACAGTGTTTTGTTGTTTCAAGAATTTGAAAAAGTTACAATTTTAGACAGTTTCTCATACTGAGTTCCAGTTTTTTAAAACCAAATATACTTTAAAAAAAATTGGAATAGTTATTTTTTTTAAACAATACTTGCCTGATGAGTTTCAACTAAATATTGATTAATTTTCATCATTCCACTTCTAGAAGTGTCACTGAAATAAGAAACAGATATTTCCTGGTGTTTTGGTTTTCTTAAATTTTATTTTTCCTGATGATAAAAGTCCCCTATTCCAAACTCTTATTTTCAGTATCAGACTGTGGGCAAAATGGGAGCAATACCAGAACTCATGAGGTAAGAGAAATAGACTATTCAGAAGTATTTTCAATTTAATTTTGGTGTCTGAACTTTCAGGATTAATGTTTAATGTAACCATCTTGCTTCTGGGTCTTGTGTGGGTTTGTTGGTTGGGCTTTGCATGAGAGGTTTGCACAGATAAAGTGTGAGGATTTGCACTGATTCTTAGATAAACATAGTATTTCTGGGTAAGCTTCAATTTCTACAACCGTGGACTGGCTGGTGTTGAATAGAGCTTAGAAATGTCTCTTCTAATTGGAATGAGAAAAGTCTAGGGAGTTGAAATACAGACATTAGGAAGAGGTGCCTTTCTTCTCTTTTTCAGGTGTTTCTGAAATGTCTGGTATATTTCTGTTAGAATGACTTATTAACTGTGAAACCTGGAGATGTATTTAAATAAAGTTACTACGGAATTTGCAGCCTGTTGCAACAGATTAAGCTCAGACCTTTGCCCGAGAAGTTCTGCCAGAGAGTGCCCAAGGCTTTGCTCGGGGAAATGTTGGCTGATACCAGCAACAGCAGAGTGCTAGGAGGCAAAAGTTAAAGACTGGGGAAAAGGCAAGCTATTCCTGCAAAAGCTCTAACAATGACATCTTACAGATCACACTCCCCCCACCAGAGCCTGGAACGCTGAGTGCATCTTCTTGGTATTCTTACCCAACATGAAAATAATGAGGCAGATGAGGATTCTTGGAGGGGAGAAGTTAAGGGGAAATATACAGCCAGCTGGGGTGGGCTCCTCTATGTTTAATACCAACTGTTGAAACCTGACAAAAACTGTAAAATAACAATTAACAGACAGTTGGTTCTTTCCATCCCATAACTGCAAAGAGAAGTGACAGCTTGAGGCTTCACTCTGCTACCCTTGTGTTGCTAGAGATAGCAAGATTTTTGCTAGTTTCTAGATAAGTCAGTTTTCAAATGCACTTATTGCTTTCCCTTTTTCTAGTATATTAGAGAATGTGGGCAATCGAGGAAAGAATGAATTGTGCAATATATCCAGTGTCTGTAGAACAGACCTGAAGAGTGGAAATACACTTTGAGGAATATAAAACACCTAAATTTCAAAGTGAATCTAGCAGTTAAAAATGGCCAGCTGGACGAAGATGGAGTGTGGGAGAGAGAGAAAACAGTTCTTTTGATCAGATTTCTCTGCATCTTTTAATTATGCAGGCCTAGCATAATCTAGTATCCAGATATTTTCTAAGTATAACTGAATGGTTTAAGCTCTAGAGTTCGTTAATCATGTTTCATTATTTATTAGTTGTGTATAAAATCATTGTTACTTATGCTGGTGCTAAAGTCTCTCATGGTTTATTCCAGAAGTGATCTTTGAATAACTTCTGATCTTGAACTGCAGTAAAATCCTCAGATGCAGGTGCTGCTATGGTCTGAGTATTCACTGATGTGACTCATGGAGCTGGGTTCTCTTATTCATATCAAAATTCCTGAAGGTGATTGCTCATGGTGGGATGGATTGCCTTCACTCTGGTGCCTGATAAGGGAGCATGTATGAGTTTTAAGCAGCCGTAGTTAGGTAGAGGCAAGGTGATTTCTTGATGCTGTGGCATGATTCTTCCGATTTGTGTCAAAACTTGAGCCTCAGACAGAGGTATTTTTATAAACAATCTCAACCTTTTCATTTTCTGCTTCCCTGTAAGTTGTTCAAATGAAAGTGAATATCCCTAGACACATGTCCAAAATATTACATTCTATTCTCCCAGCATCCTGTTTTTGATAGTATCAGAAGTGTTTTGTTCCTAATGTAGGTGAATAAGCTTCCTGCATAGAGACAGCCTCCATGAATAGAATATTTTTATTACCTATCTCATTTGCTTTGTAATAGACCATAAGACCAGTTGGTCTGTACCTTGGGTTGTGCTAATTTGATAGTACAAAATGGTTTTCTGGGTTACTAGGCAATAAGAATGTCTGAAAAAGTAACTTCAAAAAGTGCTTTGTTGTATAGAGTAGTGATAATTTATGCATAGCTGTATGCATTGTTTTCTGCTCTGAGTATTTTAAGTTACTTATACAGTTATCTCTTGGTTTGCAAAATTAGCCACTCTTACTAAGAACCAAAATTAGCCGCTCCTACTAAGGACCAAAATTAGCCACTCTTACTAAGAACCAAACTTGAATCCTTCAGCTATCTGAAGCTAAACACACAAAGCCAAAGGCAGAAAGCTGTAGGATGTTTGCTATAAGTCTGTCAGAAATGTTACGGTCATAGAAATAAAAGTAGGCTATCAGCTACTAAGCTGAGTTCTGAATTGCTGATCCATGAGCCTCTTCTACTTGAGATGCTCGAGTTTAAAAATATTTTAAGAGAATCACTGAATGCTTCTTACTGCTGTAAATACTTGGCATTGCTTTTGACTTTTGGTTGATTAGCTGTCCTTGGGTACAATGATGTTTGCTTATTAGTGAACAGGGATGGACAATAGAGCTTCCCATGGACTTTTAAAGAATGTTTTTAGATCAGATCAAAAGTTAATGACTTATAAACCTAAGTCATACATGAGTGATATTCACAATGGAGAAGAATCAGGGGAGTTTTTTACATATTTGAACCTTTGAGTCCTTACCTGGTATTGGTTATTCACATAAAAAGCTAAGACATTCCTGCAGCTGAACTGAACAATAAGGAATTTATGTCTTATTCCTCAGCTCAACTATCAGTTTGAGTGGTGAGATTATAAATATTATTTGAACAGCACCAGAACTTTACCAGTATCTACAGACAACTTGTTTTGCTCTGCATATCACATGGAAAAGTTTCTTTTGTTTTAATTTTCTTGAATAATAAATATTCTTAAGCCATAATTACTCTTGCTTCTTCAGCATGGGAAAACCTCACTACTGAGAAGAATGCTTGTTTCTTTTTCTGCCTGACATGTACCAAAGGAAAAAATAAAATCAGGGGTTACATATGCTCTGAAATATTTCTATCAGTGTGACAGTCAATCCGCTTAGAGCACTGTCATGTTATGGGTCTTCTTTAGGTTAATACTTCATCTATAATGCATTTTTTTGAAAAAATTAACCTTAGTATCCTAGATATAAGCCAGACTGGATATATACATGTAGAGAACTGAATATGTACATATAGAGAGTACTCTTAAGTGTGGAGTATTTGTAAGTACAGAATACATCAGTTTTGAGGATTTAAAATTAAAAAAGTGCATCTAGAAAACTATAAGGGTAAAATCAGACTACAAAAGTACATGAGTTGTCTTCCCCAATAGTAAGTAAAATCTCATCAGTAAATGTGCTTATTTATGTCTGATTATATAATGCGAAATTCAAGGTCATATCAAGCTTGCTGCTAAAAATGGAAATGTAAGAGGAACCATTCCCGTCATTTTTTTTTTCAGTTTGGGAGTTTTTTTCCCAACATGTAGCTTTTAGAAAAATGTATTTTCAAATATACTGTAATGCAAGTCAGGCTTATTTTAAGGAATGAAGATAAAAATATCATTATAGTAGGCATCTCAGGTATAAAGGTTGGTCTCACTAGGGTTGTTTTACTTGTCCCTAGAAGTTCTAGTTCAAAAAATAACCAAGGAGAAATGAAAAAAAAAAAAGAGATTATTTCTTAGCATCTTTAGAACTCGGTGAAACATAGAAGTCTCCAGTGTTCTGGATTTGGTGTGTGAGAGCCCTTCCTTTAGAACTACAGAGGGGTTGAGGGTTTCAAGGGACCTGTTGAGATTACCTAGTTAAGTGTCCCTACTCAGAGCAGCACTGGCTAGAGCAGCTCGCCGAGGGCCAGCTCTACTGTGACAGTGTCCAAGGATGGAGACTACAAACTGTCTGGGCAACCTGCTCCAGCATTCAGCCACTCTCACAGTGGCCGAGTAGAGGGAACCAAACCTAAATGAAATACTGGAAGTTAGTCTATCATCCGTGAATCACTTGACAAAGAATATGGATTCTGTACCTCTCAGCATGTATTTGTAGTAAAGCGGTGTTAGTTTTGCAGTCATACACTACTGTGTCGATCAAACTGTGTATGGCAATTGTATGCAACCAGTAGATTGGCTTAAGTTAAATGGTTTTACAAGCAGCCATTTGTCCCATTTGCATCAATGGTAAGTATGTTCAGTATTTAAGTGTTGTTTGAACAATATTTCTGCTGGTTTTTTTAATTTTTCTTCCCACTCCAGCTTGGCCTTGCTGTATTAGTTACAGGAAGTTGAATTTAATTTCCCAAAAGCACCCAATTTTGCTGTTTATTTGTACTCTGTCATTATCTGAACTTTCCAAGTATCTTGAGATTACACAGTTGTACTATAAACATGAGAACTGGTTTTGTTAAGATTTAATACTTTCGGCCTGGTACGATAGGACATTGCAAGTCCCTAGTGTGCGAATGCTGTGGGGCTCACTTGTGTGGCCTCACAGAGAAGGGAAGGTTGGAACGTCCCAGGCGGGGGCCTTGGCCTGGGACAGCTCTGTGTGGTTGTGTTCAAGCAGAGGTTGAGCAATCTCCGTGTTGTTGAAGGCACAGCACTGAGTTGTTGATGTGCATTGCAGCTCACCTGGTACAACCTGAGGGAAAATAGGTAGCAGTGAAGAAAAGCCACTTCTCCACCCTGTGAGGACTGGCATGTGGCAGAGCAAGGGTGGTGTGATTTGATAAAGGCCCCAGAAATCGCCTACTCTCTCCCGTCTCATTCCCCCCTTCTCCTTCAGTAGAAAAATGGGAAGTGTGCAGAACTTTGTCTCAGTTCTAGGGGGATACACAACTTCAGTGTTTGTGTTACGCATGCAAAAATTACAAAGGGATATTAAAAAAAAAGAGCAACTTCATGATATAATTTAAGTGCATTTTTAACAGCATGTGCTTTTTGGTCAGCGCACTCTGGTTTAGATAAACACTGTGTTGGCAAATAGTGAGTGACAAGGAGTGGCCAGTTAGCAGTTAGCGTGTAATCACTGAATGAGTCATGAAACCAATATTATAATTATGCCACTATGAGATCAGGTTTGCAAAGCCCCACATTTGCAAATATACAAGCCAGTGACTGAGAAGGTTTGTTGTTTGTTTGGTTTGGTTTTTTTCAATGTAAGTGATTTTGAAAAAGGGACTTGCAAAATAAATTAGTCACAGCAAATTGGGAGATGATAAAATTGAAGTGTCTTCCAGCTGCAGGTGATAGATGTGCTGACTATTAGTTTTGCGGATGTTATGCGAAACAATGAACAATACCTGTTGTATTTTGTGGTTACAGGCATGTTGCTAAGGTTGTCAGGTCAAGCTAGGATTTTCCAGCAGTTCGTGACATCCTGGTAGAGGAGAAATTCCAGAATTCTCATACATGAGCATGAGCAACTGGGCTCTTCTTTCCCTGAAGAAAATCCCTTAATGGTGATAGCCAACAAGGCTCATGACATGGTTGTGTATGATGCCAGCCTGCAATATATAATTACGTATGAGAAGAACAAAAGGGTGTATTTAAAGGACTAGTGAGCAGGATAAGGGACAATTCAGAGCCTCAGGATTGTGAGGCCTTGATGGCCTCTCTGTTATGATGGTTCAAGAACATTCTATCAATATCTCACCCTTAGCATTTCATTTTTATAATCGCAGGTCATCACACTGCATATAACCCTAAGAAGGGTCCCAATAGGGTCACTCTGTCTCCAGGTTGATCAATAATAAAAAATCCTGAATATTTGGAAAGAGATGTTTGCTCTTCTGACCTGAAACTTTGTATTTGGGTCTCTGTATATTTAGGAGAGCTTTTGACATGTATTTTGATTTTACTTTAAATGGAATATGCCTGTTCAGAATCCAACTCTGATTAAATTTGTGGGAATTCCACAGATGAAAATAGGAGGAAAAAATAAAAGTCTCCTTATTAATACTGTTATTATTATCCAAATTAAAAAAAATATCTTATAGTGGTGAGGGGCTGGATTTAAAACCTGTGCCCCACTAATATTTCAGTTCAATTTATTATATGTAAGCAAGCCTCTGATTTTCTAAAATATGCCCATTCTGGTGTGCTAGTAAGTGCCAATGCACACTTTCAATATTTAGTGATCCAAATGTGTAAAACAGCTGTTGGAGCTTTTAAAAAAAAACTTTGAAAATCCATTTACACATAATTTTAATTTGGGAGGGCTTCTCTGTGCCTAACTGTTTTCCCTGAAGGATATAAGTCAGATGGAGAATAGCTAAATAACAAGCATAAACGTTAGACGTGAAATCAAAATTAGGTATTCAGATTTAATCCTTCTTTTTATGTTTGGTTGAATGAAAGTTGTGTCTATTTACAAAGAAGCAATTAGTTCTAGAGAACTACTTATTCCCCTCATTAAATCATATTTGTGAAAACAGAATCATTTACATAGTAATTAATTTTGATACTGCTTACAGTGGGCTATTATTTTGCTTGAGAAATAGGCCCCTGGAGCAGATATGCTCTTGCTGAGAAAAAAGACTCCTTTTGGAATCACAGCTAAGGCACATGTGGAAAAAATAATGTAGAAAAGGCTCACAAAACAACTGTTATTTAGTAAATTCTTTGACTAATTTCTTCTGAAATATATGAAGAGCAAATTGACCAGCTGCATCTTTGCTTGTTTAATATCAAGGGTTTCATGGCCTCTTGGCTGATAGGTCAAGTGACTATTTTTTCTTTATCTTAATCCAGAAAAGCCAAAAAACCTCATACCAAGCAACAACTTACTGTTAGAAAAGTGACTTATATGCTTGGAGAAGTGTCTGCATCACTTTATTTGTAACTTGTGGTTATATTTCATGACTGACGATTAATTGCATAGACAAGGGGTTATCAAAGGAAGCAGTAAATCTAGTGACAGTAGTTTCTGTTTCTTTTCCAAAAATTACATAAATTGCATATCATTGGAAATGCTGGCACAGTTATGCATTGGTTGCAAGCATTAAAACTTCAGTTACTGCGCACAGTTTTTGAAGATTATAATCCCAAGAGCTGCCATTAGTTCTGCCATTTGAAATAAATACATGTGTTCCTATAGTGGTGAAAAGTTTTAAACTAGGAGGAGTTCATCAAGGAAGGTATTCAGAAGCAGACTGTGGAATCACACCAGTTTGTCTGGGGCAAGCCATTATTTAAGGAATAGTTGATTGGTAAATATGAATTAATGTGGCCCGAAATAAACTTGTAGTGATTATTGCAAGAAGGCTTTACAGGAAGTGTCTCCCTGCAGTTTCTGGGGAAGCAGGAGCTGTGGAAGAGGTGCTCTAGTGCACAGGAGACAGAATGAAAAGGCTTCTGCAGCATCAGTGCCTCAGTAATCCAGCCTGCTTTGTTCCTTTGGTCTGGGTTCTTTTTCACATGTGCTAGAAGCCAGCAGCTATGAAAGCAATTTAACGCTTTTGCTTTCCTCTTTGGTCAAGTGATTCCTTTTCTTACACCATGAGGAAGTGTCTCACAGTCCCACATATTCTGACGGCAGTTAACCCCATCCTGTGATCCAGAGAGAGGCAGAAAGCAAGTTTGTTTCCTGGTTTATGACTGGTTTTTATTCTGCTGTCTGTCCCTCTCCTTGCCCAGAGAGGAGAGGTTGGCTTTCCAGCATGTCGGCTGATTTATGCCATGTGTTTGAAGTTCGGAAATTATAGCTGTCATTCTTCACTGCCTGATTTTTACTTTCCAGGAATCTCATTTCATAGAAAGATGCTATTATTTCTTGGGAGTTTTCCATCCTAGTTTGCAGTAATAAGAACATCAGAATATGAACAGTAGAGACTTTTGTGTGGTTCAAAACATCCTTTGTATAGGCATGTCATGACAGTCTGAAATTTCCTCTTCCAGTTTATGAAATTTCTCTTTTATTAAGGAATATTAGGGCTCTTCCTTTCCCTATTATATGAAGAAAGAAAAAAATAGCGGTGCTGTCGAAATATTTTGAGGTGTTCTAGTTGTGAAACAATCCAGAGAACATAAAGGCAGTCATTTGCTTGGCTGGGGAGGCAGAGAAAAATAAATAAAAGTGACTGTAGAAACAAATAAGAACATATGAGCAAACATTTCCCAAGACAATTCCAAGTTCATAATCCTCTCTGTGAAAGGAGAGGCTCATTTGCGGAAAGAGAAATGCTAGGCTGATCAGCCTCACATGCAGCCTAAAAATTTATGAATATTGCCTTAACACTTTAAGTAAACATTTAAAACAAGTCTTCTTAAAATTCATACTGAGACTTAGAAATAATTATGAAATAAAATAATTTATTTAGCCCTTTTCCTAAAGTTTTTATTTATCATATTATAGACTTTTGAAGGTTTTTTTCTTGTCTGGATTTTAGTTTTGCTGTTGTTCTAGCATGTTTTGAATAATTTTGAAGTGTGGAATACTGTCAGGTTGGTTGTTTTTCAAAAGATGTTTTACACTGACCATAAAATGATAATGATGGATCACATGGAATTGAGCAAACCACAGAACTCATCTCAGAACGTTTTTATCCTTCTACAACAGAAGACACTTATTGGGATGTGAACATTATCTAGAATTTAGTGGGATATTCAGTTGAACCACCTTTCTCATTAATTTTGAAATATTAACTACCTTTCTCATTAATTTTGAAATATTCAAATAGCTTTTTTCAATCACTTGCTTTTAGAGGTGAAGAGGCAAATACATTAGTCTTTTTCAAATCAATGATCATGAACATGTTGTTTGCTCTGCACACAAATGAATGAGCTACTTTGCTTTAAAGCCTTTTAAAAATATCTAATCCTGGGAAGCCGGAGCCTGTAATTTTCTGTATACCAGCTTTAATAGTGATTAATGAATTCTGGCTGTGGTGAAGCAGCTTGTCTTGTGTAAGCAAGATGTCTTAATATAAACAGCTCACTTTTCTCATTAAAGTAATTATTGAATCAAAGCCAAAGCAATTGTTTCAAATATGTTGCAGTTCTGCTCTGGAGTGCTGTTCAGAATCAATGCAGCAGAGCACTGAAACATAGTCACGAATGAATTCTCAAAAAAATTTGGAGCCTGCTTGGAGAATCCTTATAGGCATAGGGACATTTGGACAGAGGTTCTGTGTTAGTTTGCAAGTTCCCTTCTTCCTTTGGTGGTCACCTTTGGTTTCTTGAGGCGGAGAACCTGGAGGTCCGTGCAGTGAGAAAGCTTCCTGCTCCCTGCTCCATAAAATAATTCTGTCTCTTCGGATGGGATGCAGAGCGAACTGCAACAGTTCAGGTAAAATTACCTCAGGTGTTGAATTCACAATTTGGCAGGAGAATATCACTGTGAGGGGTGGAAAGCAATTGGCTGTTGTTCCTCTTCAGAACCAGCCAGGTAATATCCACAGGATCCTAGCAAAGGGATATCTTTAAAATGACGGGAAGAGAAGGTTGAGGATACAGATGGACCATTCTTTTTCACTGCTCTGTTTAATTTGTATAGCAGTAGAAAACTATGCCTCTCCATTCAAGAAATAAAACAACTTGCTCCTTGACAACAGAAATCAGCGTCTCCCAAAGCACATAGCTAGTTCAAAAACTAACACACAACAGCACATGCAATTAACTCATACATTTTCAGATTTATAAGCAATACTGAAAGAGATAATGAATATTAAAACAAGTCTTATATAGAAAAAGCAAGAATGTTCACAAGCAAGGAGGATTTAGTCTTTGAAATATCCAGATTTTTTCTGTCATTCATTACTCCTTTTTAAATAGTAGCAGTCTAGAAACACTTCTCAGTTGCACATAGGCAGGCTTATGTAGATAATGCTATTCATGACAAAATTGGAATAAGAAATGATCTCCAAGACCTTTGCCATCATTTGAATATCATATATGCTTACTGCTGTGAAAGCCCAATGAAGGCAATAGTAACTATCCTGGGTTTCAGTATGCAAGTGATAACATCGTAGATTTTCTGGAACACAGGAGGGTAAAGACACTAAAATAAAAGAGATAAGTGTAGCAAAACATGACATCTGGTACCTGACAAGGGAAAAATTAATAGAAAAAGTAAATGCAAATTAGGAACAGCAAGGAACAATGAAATAGCTTATGATATAAGTAATGATTTCTCTATTCACTTGTCTCTACAGTTCAAGACTTGCTGGGATTTTTTTTCTGTTGGAATTCCTTTTTTCTCGTTACAAAAGTAAAACTACAAGTAGTCAGCCATGGAAATGTGTTACTGCTCAGTTTGCCTTAAATGCTAGCCCATAGAGAATAGCAAATGTACATCTGGTTCTTGTAGGCCTCTGTCACCTGTGCATCCTCATGCAGGGTGGATGGCAGGTCTTAGTTAACCTGCATAGCTGCAATAAGCTGGCTTCATCACCTCTTCATTTAATTAAATCTGAGATCTCTTCACAGCATTTGGAGAAATCTGAAGAAACATTACTTCTTCACAATTCAGATTCAGCCAAATTTCTGCTAGAACAGAGTGACCGTGTTAATGTCACCAAAAGTGAGGCATGAGAACAGTGTGCTTGAAATGTCATTGAATATTTAAAGAGAACTGAAGTGTGAAAGCACAGAACTGGGTGCTCTAATGCACCTGCACAGCCCTGCCAGGGTAGAGATGTGTATCGTGTTGTTTTGTGAGGCTTCAGAGACTGCAGCGCTGTGCTGGCAGAGCTGAGCAACTTGGGAAAAGCAGTATCTGCTGTCCTGGTTCAAACAGGTCGTTATTATCCATGAGCAAATATGTAGCTGACAATTTGTGATTGCTAAGCTTCCTTTTAGTTATGCTTTTGGCCTGCATCCTAAAGACACTACAGTACCAGTGCAGAAATGGAATCTTGGGGATTGTTTTAAGTGCTGAAGACTCCCTCCCTTAACTTACTTCCTCCTTTATCAGAGCCACAGCTGATTAGATAGGAAAGCATGCTGGCTGGCGCCTTCCCATCCCGTTTGTTTTTGTACCTCACTGCTCTGTAGTGCTGGGTCATGTTCCTATTCATTTTTCATGACCTTACCTCATTACACCCTTTCCAATTGCAGCTTGTTTCTCTGACCTTGGAGTCCTACAGGCCGATCCAAAAAATCTGGGACCGTGTTTTTAAGTTACCTTCTGGAAAGGCTGGAAACATGAGGACGTTTTTCAGCAGAGAAGTTTGTGTGTATGTGTACCTTTTACTATTTTATCATGTAATATTTGGCTCAGTGTTGTAGACTGGTTTTGCAGCCCACTAGCACCTTCATGAATTCTGGTGTTGAATGATCCTTGTTTACAAGCATCTTATTTTTGGTATACGTTTATAATTAACTAATATTGTGTGGATATCTGTCTTCACAGGTTTTCAGTCCTGCTGCTGATTTCTATATTGACTTTGTTTCTGCCCGTCTAAAAATCATGCAACTGTAGTGGCTTAGAACTCACACCTGTTTATTGCAGCCACAATAGATCATGTGTTGAACTTATGCTATGGGTGGTTAGCTGAATTGAAAGTATACATATATGCATTTTGATGTGCTTTACCACATTTAGATGCCTTTGAATAGATACTTCATTTTGATTATTGGCTTTGTTTAATGTTCGATTCATAGGTTTCCTATGCAAACTTTCAGTGGATACTCAAGTAGTTGAACAAGTATTATGATCCCTTATTGATGAAAAAGTGGATTATTGCTCATTAAAACTACTCTGTTCCTGCCTAAAACCATCTTCTTCTGAGGTTCAGAGCCAAAGAAGAGATGTGGAAGTTATATGCAGTGCTTAGAGAAAACATGAAATAGTCTACCTGTGTGAGAGTACAAGAAAAAAATTGTTATAGATCTGCCCTCCCTGTCTGCTAAGCGGGCCGGATGCGAGGCACTTCTGGCTAGGAGTTGTGTAACCTCATTCGTGTGGCACCGAGCCCCTCAGCGTCCAGGGACTGCTGCTTCCGATGGGAGCTCTCTCAGAGCCGCTGGGCTGGGTGGAGCGGCAAGCATCCCTACACAGTCCTGGCAACATGCACTTGATGCTCCCTGCAAGGGCTTGAGGCTGAGCTTGGAGCATTCAATGCATAGACAGTGCAAGCCTCATAAAAGCATTGTCTGTAGGTCACTATATTTGATGTTGGCACCTCATATGGAATACCTTTAGGTGTGTGCTGCTTGGATGCAGTGGGTTCTGACAGCTCTCTCTAAAGCTGAAAGAGGAAAAACAACATCTGGATTCATCCACATGCCTACACTTGGACATAAGTTGGTTTAACACAGGAATTTGAATCTGTCCGTTCTGACGTTGATGTATTTTATTATAAAATCTTGTTACTAGATGCAGAGGCAGATGCAACTTTGATGCAGATGGGAGGATTTTTGGGGCTGAATGTCCTCTTTTTTTTGGTATCCATGCCTCAGAGACAAGTTGCACTTGTTTGTACCTTAGCAGTGGTGTCTCCTTTCCCTATCTTCTCTTGATTGCCTCGTTAGTCTGCAGAAGGAAAGTGGCCAGGAGATTTCATCCCCTTTTCCTGCAGTTTCAGTTTCTTGAAGTCATTGACTGCTGCTGTAAATCGGAGTAGTCTTGGGACTGAAGTAGAAGGACAGTGGTCATGTGTAATAGGGATGCAAGACATTTGTTTTATTCTGTATGTGACTCCACTTCCTAATCATAATGACAATACTTTGAATCATAATAACCTGAGTAGTAGAGTACCTAACAGTAAAAACGCTTTGAATAAAGCCTTGCTGCTCAGTGCATAAAAAAATTTCCCCCAAAATGAAATCCAATACATTTGAAAGTAAGGGCTTTAATTTAGAAGCACATAGAGTTCTAGTATAATTTAAAACTTGGCTTCTGTTAATGGTAGCTTTACTTTCATGTAGTGATTGCAAAGGTGAAACTTGCTATCTAGAAGGACACATTTCTCCTTTTTCTTAAAACGAAAAGTAGATGGATGCAGATTCTGACACTAAAAGAAGTGCTGAGAGAGGCGTTTTTCTGTGGTTCAGTTACTCCAGAATGAAACATGGAAATTCATTTTAACAGGATGAGTAACTGCAGTCCAACCTAACATTTATGCGTATTAGCCTATATAGTGAAAAATTGTTAAGTATTATGTTAAGAAACAAACATTTGTTTCTTAACATAATACTGGCTCTTATTGCAGTACGTGTGTTAAGTACCTGCTGGCCCCAAAAGATTCAATTCCACTGACTCAGAGGGTTTGTTACTGCAGCTGCAAAACCTTTCTTGACCCATAGCTAAGGCACAAATATAAAATTACAGGAAAAATTCTGAAGAGAACTCAGGGTTAATAAAAATACACTGCTACTGAAGCTAAAAGGAAGTTTGTCTTCTATTTCAGCTTCAGAAATATAGCAAGTCTCTTGTCAACAGCTTTTGAAAATCTCTCTGAAAAGATGAAAAGAAAATTATTTAAAAGAAATGGAATTGTATGTTCTGTCAACACTTCATTTCTTCCTTTGCAACTTGAAAAACCTATTAAACTTGATGAAAAACAACAAAAACTTTGGTTCATTAAGTGCCATCCGGTCAAGGTCTTTCACTGACTGCCTAGGCACTGTTGCAGGCTCCTGCTAATTAAGCATGTAAAGAACATGAGATTTGTGCTTCGAAAGTATTTTTTACAATTAATTAAAGCAATCTAATAAAAAAGGGTAATTTTTCTAGCAGGAGATCTCACTTTTTGAAATGTTGGATAACTAACGGAAGTAAGTAATGTTTGATAAATCTAATTCTTTTCCATTTTTGCAAAAAAGAATGGGAACAATATACCTCTTTCTTTAACTTCCCTTATAATACTTGATTTGATGTAAGCCAAATTTATGTTGAAGCAAGAGATGGTGTCCGTTTTAAGGATCTGAAAGCTTCATATCTTGTAATGACATTGTAGAAACAGAGGCTAGAAATGAGTAATTACCTACTGCTTAAGATGCTATGCAATGGCAGTCCCTGCACCAAGGGATAATCCAAACAAAGGCTTCCTCATCATTCCCGGAAACTGCTGCCATTGTTCTTGCTCTGGCTGCTGCTGCTGATGTAAGGTAATAATTGGCACTAATGCTTGTCATGCTAAATGTTTTCAGGAATCCCACATTTGTGAGAGAGTCTGAAAGGTAATAAGAAAATAAAAAGAATTTTGACTATTTTCTCACCCAATCCCCAGCATGGCTGAGCACATCTCTTGGGCAAGAACTAAGACTAGGTTGGATCTCTGCAGAATACAAATACAGAGCCTAAGTAAAGTGGGCTGGACATTTACAACAGTGAAACCTGAGAGTAATTTCCTTTAAGTGAGTGGGCTGTAGAAATATGATTTATTTACTCAGCTCCTACATAGATTGATTTGGTTTTTATGAAAGCAGTTTATTTTAATATCTAGCAAAAGAGGCAAATTTATTTCCCATAAAATGTTAATGTTTTGTTCAAGTTGTGTATATTTTTAATGCCCAGTTCAGCCAACTTCAATAGAAATGAAGAAGCTGCTCAAACCAAGCAGTCAGGGCCACTTCAACATTTTAAACAAGAGGTTGATGGGATGGTTGGGGTGCCTGAGGTTCAGTGTCTGTGTTAATGCTCATGCTTTCATTCTTTGGTGTAATGAATGTTTTTGCATTTTATCTAAAATAGAATAATTTCTATAGGAGAGACTGCTTCTTTCAGTATGTACTGTAGAGTATAAGAATCTCCTGTAGGAGACCAAGAGATCAGGAGGGTTATTTTATTGGAATATTTGTTCTGACTTATGTGCCAAGAGGCACTGACCCAAAGTCCCAAATATCCTGGCTGTGGCATTTGATCTCTGAATCATAATGTGCGAGGTGAACAGCAACACTTTGCTTTCATTTTTTAAAATAGTTTTATGAATTTATTTCCTCAAAATGAGACAAATTTCAACATCTTCCCTGCACTCCTTCTCTCCTTTCTTCTCTCCTTTCTTCTCTCTCATTTTCTTTACTCCTTCCTTCATATTCAGCAAATACAAATCAAAACACATGAATATTTTCAAATTTCCCATGTTAAATTTTTGGCTTTTTAGCATTCATAAAATTATTGTGAGACGCTGGGTATAAGCAACATTTATGAGTTTATTATACATACCTGTAGTGAATGCTTGATTTTATAAGGACAGGCATTGTAGACCGAGTTGCCCATCTCTTTTATTACTTCATTTAGATTTTTCTTTGTTATTTTATAGTCTGTTTCCACCAAAAAAAGTGGTCAATGCTGCACAATGCAAATTGCCTATTGTTCAGATTTTAGGCACTACAAGATTTAATTGATTAGTTTAATTGAAATGCATGAAACTAACAACATAAAAATGTTGTTGGCTTTTTGGCATTAGATGCTTAATTAGTGATTTGGCAGATAGGACAAGTAGGGAGGGTATTTCCTGATGGTTGATAATTCATTAAGTTGAGTGCCAACAGAAAATCTAAAATCCCCTAACTGCCATTAATTAATTGCCAGGAAATACCTGGCTTGGGTGGAGCGGGACATTATGCTTGTATTCCACGTAAAACTGTGAAAGGTGAAAAGAAATCAAAATAACATAGACAGTGTATTGTGCAAATCTTGTACAGAGACCCAACTCTGTACAGGCACTGTCCTAGTAACAAGCACAGCTCAGAGACACAAAACCAAACCTTCACAGTGCCTTTGGGTTTAGCAGTGCACTGGTGTAACCAGGATGTGTGTTTACAGCAGGGTAGTGCTTTTATATTCATATTTGAGAACAGTTCTTTTGTCAATACCTCAAAGCAAATGACTCCTTGAATGGTCTGAGAATGTTTAGGCAGTGGCTTCTTCCCTAACACACAATTCACACAGAATAAAATTAGGTTACGAAATGTGTTGCAAGGTATCAGGTTGCTAAAGTGTGTCCCTGAGTTTTCTTATTTTATGTTACGGTCTACAGTTGCTCATTTATTACTGTAAACTGCTTTACTAATACAGAAAAAAGAACAGATAGTCCTTGATAACAAATCATGTATATTTCACTCTGATTATGCCATTATTTTCCACTATATCAAAGGAAAAGGGAGGAAAAAAATGACTTTTTTTTCCCCAACACTCCCTTTCCTGAGATGTCTATGTGGTTATTAACCAAGAGAAGTCTTGTTTTTCATTGAAATAGAATCTTTAGTCTAAGGTTTGATGAACATGGGATTTAGAGACTTTATGATTCTAGAATAGGTGGACTGTACTACATCTAGTTCTGGTCTAGTCCAGGTGAAAGGAGGACCAAGCCCAGAGAGCCAGTTTTAGTTTCCTTCTAATGAGCATAGCCGTCCTTCTGGTGACAATAAACACGGGTAAATAAAATTGGGAATTGGTTCTATCTCATATTATCTCAAACTCAGTAGAGATATTTCTTTGCTTTTGTGAATGGTTTGTTGGCTATCTGAGCATTTCAAAGTAGGTTATAATTTACTATTTTTTTGAAATTTTTTATTGGTTAATGTTATAATTGTCAGAGGAGATTTCCTCTCCTATCTTCCCTCCTTCAACAGCAATTGAGAGTTATATTTGGAATGTACTTACATGCATGTAATCAAAGTTCAGCATTTCAGGTGCTTTGGGAGCCCAAATCTATTTCAATTTAGAATGATAAAGCTTATTAAAGAGAAGAAACGTAATTATCCCTGGCATATTTCATACCAGGAGAGAGTATATATGCAGTTATACTGATACATTTCTTTCCATTTTTTAAACTTCCCATTAGTGTGTACAAACTCGTCTTAAATACAAGAAAGTCTGGAGTGTAATTTAGACAGCAGGAACATTCTAAATACTCAGGACTTTCACCTAAATTTTTACTTACTAAAATAGGAGTTTGGTGAGGATTTTGTGAGATCAGTTTGTGCACACAAAGACTCTTCACATTGTTCAGAAGTAGATTTGACAGAACATCCGAATTTCCGTTAGCCAAGGAACAGTTCCACCACTTTTGTTCACCAGGCTGTGCAAGAATTTTTTTCCACACCCTGACAGCATCAACACCTGGTGGGTGAGCCCTGCAGTTTTTCCATCACTGGATTTTCAAGAGAATGCGTGTGCGGAGATAGGAAAGTCACTTTAGGCGGTGGTGCAGAAGGTGGAGACTCAAATGGGACTGAGAAAGATGGGGGAACCGTAGGAAGTGTACAGCAAAGTAGTTCATTTCCTTATATTTGTTAAATGAGTGAGTTCCCACACATTAATTTTCACCAGACTTGTGTTGTATTTTTAAGTACCCTTGAGAATCAGTTGATACCAGGCTTAGATAACTTACTGAGCTGCTTTGCCTTTTCTTTAATAAAATAAATTAGATTTTTTTTTCCAGGATGCTGTGTCTCAGCAAAATTTTAATGCCTTTAGGAAGAATAGGAATTCTAATGCATTTTAAAAACCCCTTACATGGTCATTCAATGGCTACTTGTTTAAATTTAAACAGTGTTCCCATGGGACAGGAACAAACCACTGATAAGAAACAATGTAGTCTAATGGTAAAGATCTTAACGATTGTGAGCTTTTCAGTGATCATTCTAATAATTCATGTACTTTCATAACAGAACAAGATATCTTTACTTATAAATGAAGGGTGGATATTACTGCATAAACTACATACAATGCTTTTCAAGGTTTTTGTTTAGATGCTGTCTAAATACACAGCTTAAATGCCTCTATCACTGAGATGAGTGATAGAACTTCAAAGGGAGCAAGAACATACCCACTTTATCTGATCTAGCAGAGATACAATGGGACAATGAATACAAGAACATTTTTATTTTTTCAGATGTAAACCTAAGGACAAGAAAGGAATGTATTGTATTGCTCTGTTTTCCCTGTGGGACACACCTAGGAAATATTATAGTGTACTTATTTTTTTAAAGTGAAGATGAAATTGCAAAATTTGTCTGCAACCAGATCCCATTCAGAAGGTACGGCCATATTTCTTTCCAACTAGACAACTAAATTATATTTCTTCTGAAAAAGTTAATATCATATGGCCTAGAACTCAGAGTTACTGATAGCCTTGTCCTAATCTTAGAATCACCAAAGTGGTTAACATAATACAATTATTAGGTAACCTGTTGTTTGATGGAAAACCACCTTTAGAAGTCCATATGTATAGGGAAAAAAAATCTGATAGTAATTGCAATGCATTCCTAATGAGGAAAACTGGCCAAATATTTGAAATTTGTTTCCTAGAAAATGCAGGGAGAGTTTGAATGCTGTTAGATCAGAAATAATTAATTGTTTAACTTAAGGCAAATATATGTATAACTTTATGCATTATAGAAAATTATGTCCCCCAAGTTTCTTGTGGGTAGTACAATATTTTTTTTAACATATCGTTATTCAAAGTTGTTTTGGATCTAGTCACAATAGTACGTTATGCCCTGATTACTTGGTTCCAGCCAAAATGGCCTAAAGGTTTGCCAGCGGAGGTTCAGATTAGATATTAGAAAAACATTTTCACTGGAAGAGCAGTCAGGCATTGGAATAAGTTGCTCGGGGTGGTGATGGAGGTGCTGTCTCTGGAAGAGACAAGAGCCTTCTGGATGGAGCACTTGGGGATATGGTTTAGGGGTGACTGTTGTGGGCTGGGTTAGGTTGATGGTTGGGACTGGGTGATACTGAAGGTCTCTTCCAACTTTGATGATTCTTGTGTGATTCTGGGATCTATGCAGTGTAAAGAAGAGATGCAGTCCTTGATGTACGGTGATCAGATACTCTCCTGATGTCCTTAAGCTTGCAAATGATGATTTGACTGTGACTTAAAAAAGCCTATTTTGAGCGTGTGAGACTCTGAGGATAGAAAGGCATGTAGAAAGACATGCTTTGTAACTTCCCCAGTACAGCTACTGTTAGAGCAGTAAGAGTTCTTGCTGAGATAGTAAACTGCAAAAGGCCCTCGAATTGCTAATGGGAGTCTTGGAAATGGATTTCTTACAGATTCCTTTGGTTGTCTTAGCATTTTATTTCATTATTGCACACTGAAGCTTACTAGGAAATTAGATAATATGTGGATTTTATTTATTATACCCATTGTAATACAATTAAGTCTGTATGATTCAGTTTGCAAATATAACGTGAGGGTTTTTATAGGAAATTTCAGTTCAGTTTCCCATGTAAGTGTGTGGGAGGATTATGAGAATATTATTTCATTTTCTATATGTACTGTTATTCAGGAACTTTCCCATCGTATTGATTTTGTACATTAAATTGTACATTTAACTTGGTGAGAATTACCCTGGCACTTAAATGAGTCTGTGGATGTGAAGTTTGTAAGCTCTTTTTTTAAAAATGTACCTTTACTAAGAATCTTTTTAGGATTTTTCAGCTTTAACTTTCTCTTCACCAGTATCACATGCTCCTGTATAAGTATTTATTCTCTATCATAAATGACGATAAATACAATAAAATGCTTCTTTTTTTCTTTTAATAGTTGATAAAGATACATTCTATTGAAAGGACATGTGCTTAGAGTACTTTTTTCAAATAAAAGCATTTTTATGAAACTTAATTTTAGGCCAGTGCTTTAATGTCTGTCTAATATTGGGAGCTCCTACACCTATCAAACCCAGGGAATAAGAATAATTACACTTTTAAAAGACTTGACTTCACATCTCAACCCTTCAAATTTACCCATTATCTTTTCTCCACTGTAGGCCTATGCAAAGTAATGCTGTTACAGAGATCAGTGTGTGTCATGCACATCCAAGGTAATGTAGGGTGGAGCAAATGTGATATTTGTTCCAGTGTATTTCACTCTAGTGCCAAATTTCAGCTGATAGTTGTTCTTGAGGTTTTGTTACTTTTAGTGGAATGTACAATATTTGCAAGTGACAGGCCAGTCAGAACACACTGGGGACGTCTGTGTATATGTCTATGAACAACATTTTTGTCTTCAGCACCTTTACCAGTGCTGAAAGAGGCGAGACTGCACACAGCTCGAGTGTCAGATCTTGGAGTGCTTGCAGTGTTGGAAGTAATGGGTTGTGTTGTTTCCACCAGTAAACCAGACAACCTGAATGTACATTTGCACATGTTGTCAAGATGATTTCAAGGCATAGTTCCATGTACTAAAAGAAAATAATATAATATTTTATTAAATTCAATTCAGCCAACCATTTTTAGTGAATGGTACCATCTTTATACATTTTTAATGTATAAAATACTAATTACTAAAAAGGTTTTCTGTGACTTGAAATAATTTGCTATTCTGCAAATTAAATATGTTTTTCATTGCTCTGCCTTTTTTACTGACTTCCAATTCCACTGTCTTTTTCATCTACTATTCATAACTCTTGTCTGAAGGAACTCTGCTTGCTTTAAAGACAATTGCAATTGTCTGGTATGACTTCTGACTTTTAAACAAAGCCAAGCAGCAGCCTTTCTGCTTCCAGAACACCAGTGTATTTATTATATAAGTTAACAAAACTTCAGGACTAATCTGGAGCTATATTCTACAGGATTATGGGGATGCATATGCACGTCAAAGTTAATCTCACTGGAAATAAAACACGCAAAAGTAAGTCTTCACATCTCTGCATGAGTCTGTGCAGCTCAAAGTAAAAAAATCACAACGATATTTCTGAGAAGATAAAAAGATTTAGACTTGCTTTTAGTATTAGCTTACATTTGTAAGGGCTAAACTGGTGATGGCACTAGTTTTGCCTGAGTTAAGTTCTCAAAGTAGACTCTAGACATAAGGATAATTTACCACAAAACACAAACAGCTTGAAGAAGTGACAGACTGAAAGCTGAATGTCAGAAGTGTCAGAAGTTAGAGAACAAACATTTAATTTCTCATTCCTAATTTTCGTTAGGTGAACACATTGGAAGTGAAGAGGAAGCTGCTCTGAACTGTGGGTGTTCTGGAGCTGGATACAGAAATCTGTCGCTTGTGTCAATGTACAGACCCTCTGGTTTCAGCAGCAAAAGTGAGTATTTCCTATATCAGCTTGAAATTTGAATGGCTTGACTTTATACAGTTCTTCCACAGCATTCACAGAGCCATTTTTAAATAGCATAGAAACTGTCATGTTCTTGATGTTATTTAGTTTGTTCCTGGCTTTATAAAACATCAACATCAGCTCCTCATCCCAAACCAGATCCTAAATTTTTCCTCCCTGACGGTATTTCTGGTTCTAAATAACTAATAATTTATTCAGAATGCAGAGACTTCCATTAAGGTGTAAAAGTGTCACATAACTGAAGAGCACCCCTTCTCAGGTATTTTGACAAATAGGTACAATGTATGTGACTAACACCTGGATGAGAAGCAGTGGAAATCTTTACTTTTGGGGCAGGTTCCTTCTTGATATGAAAAGGATCTGCAATATTCACTGAGAATCTCACAACTGACATATGTCCCATCCTATTGCCCATGCTTTCTTGTTTTACTTCATCAGTTATGTCATTCCTTGACGCTTTTCCTACTGCATTCTCATCGCTTTTCTTATCGCTTTCCACATTTGTTTCCTTGTGGCATTGCCTCATTCAGTACATTACATTCTCCAAGTTCCTTGACAGCTTCTAGATTAATTTCTTTTTTTTCTTCTGTGTGAAGGTTTTGTTTAGCCTTTGATTTATTTTCCTCTTGTGCCAGTTCCTTTCCTGCAATTTCAGTTGTACAGTCCTCTTGCAGTGGTATTAACAATTCTCTGCATTTATTGGCTTGTACACAATTAGGATTTTTCAGTCACTTTCTGGGATTTTGTATTCCTGTGTTTCTAGCATTTCATATTGCATCTAGACTTAAATTCATGTTAACCTCAACTGCATTTGATTCAGGACAAGCATGAGTTTTAAGCATACTGGGTTTTAAATATACCAAGGGAATCAATCTAATCAAAACTTATTTTTCAAGTTATTTCTCCAGCAAGACGGTTCTTGCACACTGCTCCAGGCTCTCTTTCTCCACCAACACACTCCCAGATATGACTTGCCCTTCTTAAACTTATTTTTATAATTTCTGTACTTCATAAAGAAGAAAAGCATAGTTTCCCATGCCACTTGTAGTTTTAGCATAAATTAATGTCACAGGATAGTTTTTGAGATTGCCCAAAGTAGGCATAGACCTTGTGCTAAAAACAAAGAAAGAAATATTTCCCACATGAAACTCTGTCGATCTCTAGAGAATTATTTTGAAGTCTTGTTTCAGAAAATCTTTCTTTCCACTGTTCTAAGTTATATATTAGCATTGTAAATTTTTATAGGCTTATTAGAAGTTCATTTGACTATTTGTGTCATTTCAATGTTAGAGACATTTATGACATTAAAGAGTAGGAAAAAAGCATCTCCAACCAAATACATGAAAATATAGCAATATTTGTCTTTCTTTTTGCTATTATGAAAATCCTACTATTTAAGCAACATTTTCTGAATTTAATGAACTTATTCAAAGTAAATACAGCTTTCAGAGGAAGCAGGTTTAGTCTGACTTGTGAGAAAAAGGGAAATCTTTTTCATTCAGAACTTCTTATTGCAGTAGTTTACACGTCCTACAGTGAAGTATTTTACATGTCCTACAGCCTTAAAAACAACTTAATATGTTTAATATTAAGATACTGTACTTTTCCATTAAAATGTCATCTATAGAGAAAATGACACCTTTCCCTTCACTAGGAAGGCTGAGCAAAATAATTAGAATTCATAACCTAGGTTTAAATTCAAATAATATTGTCAACTTTCTTATGATGGATACAAACTTACATTTTAAACTGGAATTGCAGAGAGAGTCAGAAGTGAGTGATGCTGCACATTAAACCAATCTTTACATATTGCCTGAAACTTCGTAAGTAGAACGGACCAAGTTTTATGAATATCTTCACTTTCGTTTCTTCGATTTTTTTAAATATTGGGGCATTTTCTCCTCTTTATTTATTTTTATGTAATTGTAGGGCAGGTGAAAAGGCAATGCAGAAGTTAGGGAGAGAGGTAAGTCTTCTTTCTAGTTGTTGACACAGAATTTAATCTGTGGAAGGAACAGTTCCACCTTTTCATGCTGCAGTTTCTTCACTCTGGAGATCTATTGGACCTGACCAGTCATGGCTAAAAATGACATTAAATTTGGAATCTCTACCAGCGTTCACCCAAATTATCCTGAGGTACAGCTGTTCATTTGAAAATATGCTGCTCTCAAATTCTTCATTGCATTAGGTAGAATGAATACCTTTTTCCCAGAATTAAATCTTTCTTCTGTACTATTTAGTGTACTCTCTGTATTTTTGTGTTTGTATGTTTGTATTCTAAGTTTTGGAAGAAGAACTAATCATTTTATTACTACAGAAAACAAACTTCAACAACTTTTGTGCAGCAATCATCTTTGGATTTATGGCTGGTTTTAGCTTTTGTCATTTTTTCCTTTCTTCTTGAATTTTCGCAGTGTGGGACACACATTACACAGTAAGCTATAACTGCAAATCCCAGGCAAAGGTAGGGTTAATAAGGGATAAACACAATATCCTGTTAGGAAACACTGCTTTGTAGACAAAAACCTCCTTCTCCTAGGTTGATATTGGACAAAGGAAATGTGCTGTGCTTATATTTAAAAGCAGTTTCTAGCAGGCCAGTTCACTTGTTCCTGCACTGGGCTGTATTTTGTTATTTTAAGCGCTGATCTCACATCGATTTGTATTTGATGTTTTATACGTGGCAGTGAAGTCACATTGGCAGTACTTAAACTGGCATGAGAGGACAAAAGTCGGATCTTCCCTCTTCCAAGCTGTAGTCTCTAAAGACAGGAAGCTTGTGCCCTGTGAGGCAGGAACCTTGTTCAGTCACAGAGGTGCAGGTAAGAAAGCTGCTGGGTCAGGAGGACAGCAGAGCAAGCAGTAAAATGTATGCTAAAATCAGTCCAGCTGCAACCTGAGAGTCCCAGCTGTGAATGTGGACTGACCCTATTTTCTTCATCAAAAGGAAAACTCTTGCCTACGTGCTTGTGCAGTCTGAGAAACTGAGTGCATATTCTGTCAACACAGAGGGACCAACATGAGCCTTTTCTCCTGCCTGAAAGCCACAATCTGTATGAGTGGCTTTGTGCTGAAGCCTTGCAGGGCTAATCCTTAATGGGAATATCTGGCCCAGAATACAGATCAGGTGCCACTCCACTGCTTTGGCTTTTGCTGGGAAGAGTGTGTCACTTGTAAAAAGAGCTGATGTATACACCACTACTAATTCCCTGAACAAGAGTTTAATGAAATATGTTAACTGGAACTTCCATTAATTTTAATAAGATTTCCCACTGGGAGTGTTAGCCCACCAGTATTTTTTGAGTGCTCAGTCCGGTGTTTCTTAGTGGACCCATAATGGAAATATATTAACAGCAAGCAGGATTAGGATTCCTGTGTATCCTGAGGGGTTCACAATTCTTTACAGGTTCTCAGTGTGGGCAGGAAGGCCTTACTAGGATTCACATGAAGTAAAAGTAGACATGCTCTGAAGAAAACCAGATGATGAAGACAATTCTGAGAATGTGTTCTTGAGTGAATACAACTTTGTGTTTGTTTGTAATATGTGTAATCATGAAGGGATAAAAAAAGGGCCTGAATGAGAGCTATTGTTAGCAAAAGCAAAACTCACTGCAGAATAGGAAAAAACAACTAAAGAACCAAAACAAACTAAGAAACAAAGGTTAAGCAGGTGCAGAAAAAGAAAAAAAAAAGTTTATTTAAACATTTTAAATTTTGAAAGTAAATCTATTTCCTCACTGTTCTGAAGAACCAGAGCATAATTACACTGGTTTACTGCCCTTCTCTTTGATGTTTTTGACTGCCAAGTTGCAGCAGAAATTGCTTAATTTTGCTCATGAGAGGGTAATTTTCCTCTAATTTTGAATTCTTTCCTTTTTCTTTGCCTACCTTTTTTTATAGGTCTCTACTTCTTTCTTATTTAGGCAGCTTTAGGGACTTTATTGTAGGTTTTAGCCTTAAAAATTAATACTGCAATGAATTCCATTGTCATTAATAAAATAAGGAATCATTTAGAAAACCCAAACAAAATCCAGGGCACAGGGGCTTTAGACATATATAGTAAGAATGGGCTTCTGTCATGGAGAACTTATACTTGGAAGGGAACAAATAATAAGAGAAATGTTATTATCTCATTTAAGAATGTGGGATTAAGAACAGAGCAATGATGTGACTTGACTAATGGTTTAGGTCTGAGCTGGGAACAGAATCCAGACTGCCTGTCTCCCCAGGCAGAGAGTTAAACAGATTGCCCTTCTCTCCTCCTTGAGAAATAAGTGAGGGCTACCTGTTCAACAGCCTGGATTTGATGAAATACACACTGGTTATTAGACTTAGTGAATTATCTTTTATGACCATGATGATGTTTTCTAGAAAAATCTGTAGTGTAACTCACTAATTATAAATTATTTATAGGTTCAGTGTGTTACTACTATAATGATACTTCTTCCTAGTCGAAGTGACTGTATCATGTCAGAAGACACTGGTGTTTATCTTTCAGGGAATAAACACCAGAAAGTGCTGCACTGGATTTCTCTTCTTTCTAAGCAGCCCTTGTTAACATTTAACCCTGAAACATATGGTCTAAGTCTGAAGGAGCAAAAATAAATCTGTTGCCTCTAAAATGGTTTAAAATATATGTGCAAAAGTCTATTTTTTCGGGCTTAGTATTATCTAGTGCATACTGCAGAAAACTCCTCCTTTAAAACCAAGTGATATAGTAGTACATGTCCTAAAGAAATGTTCTTACAGTTTACCTCTGTAAAATACATTCTTCATTTGTGAATTAGAATCCCAGTCCTGCTGGAGGCTGAATTGGGTAGAGTTTAGCCTGAGAAATGCAAAACTTGGTAAAAGCAAATTGCCTAAAATTAAACTAATCAATGTTTAGAGCAAACTAGAATTCACGAAAAAAAAGAAATGCGTTACTTAACTCCATAGAAAGTGTATAGAAGGGTGAACTGTACAATCTGTAGAAATGGGGGTTAAAGTGGAACTTTCTTTACTTAGTACAGTAACTGTGACAAAAGCTGGAGCTTTTACATTATGCATTCCCAGACATGTCCCTAAGCTATCTTTAATGAATGCTCTTCTCATTAATTTAGATGCTGCTAACATGCAGCTAGCAATAAGATAATTGAAGAAGTTCTTAATTTAGAAGCAGGCTCTATGGTTATTCCACATGAAGTAGCAGAGCTATAAATCCTTGAATTCAGGACAGATATGAATTTTCAGAGATGCGTTTAACAGCACGGGGGAGGAGGTAGGGGAAGAAAAGGGAAATGCTCACTTCTCTTTAAAGGAGGAAAGTGACCGTGGGTTTGAAGGACAATAAATTTATTTTCCTAAGGCCTAATGTCTTCCAGCAGAGGCTCCGTCTGCATGGTCATTAAAGCTTTTGGGGCAGGAGCTCACCTTTTGTTTTGTCCTTGCCCAGGACTAAGCATAGCAAAGTTCTGGAGCAATAAATTGGGGAACTCTGGGGAGACTACAAGATGAATGCAGCTAATACATCATTTCAAGGATATTATATCAAAGAAGAAAAATTCCTTCTTCTGCTGGTGAATTCAGAAACTTTCCGTATTTGTTGCTAGGACACCTGCCATTCAAAACTTGGCTTTGTGCAGAGGGTCACCTCTCTCTTCTCATTCACTTGGATAGTTTCCCCTGGATTAAATCCTGAGTTTGCTGTCAGTTGCCTCTAATTTCCATTTTATCAGATATGAGAGTGACCTAGCATTGTAAAGCAATTCATGTTGAAATATTTTTCTGTAAAAACTTTCAGATGTAGGGAAGTTCAGAGGCTTCTATATGAAACCATAAAACCTGTCTGCTTCCTTACTGGAGTTTGCTCCAAAGCATTATGAACTGAAGAGTAGAACTTCTACCACTACGGAAACTGAATTTAGCTGGCTTTGGTTTTGTGGCATTTTATGTCAGTCTTGTAGAGAAATGATTGAATTCCTCATTCTGAAATATTTTAGCAGAAGGAGGCCTTACAAGAAGTGATGTGAACCTGTAACATCTGATAATGGATTTCTACCTCTGTGCATCGAAAACAACTGTGTAGTGACCTCTCGAAAAATATTTAAAATTAGAACAACTCTGGAATTTCTTTGGTTTTAAAACAAGAAAAAGCACCATACTTCTGTAGTTTGTTTTTGTAATAAACCAGGAAAAAGAGTTCAATTTAAATATTGTGTGATGGAAAATAACTGAATTTCAGCAAATCTGGCTCCTAGCCTGGCTTTGTATGACTATATTTGTCTAATACAAATAATTCAAAAATTAATATTGTACTGGAACTACATTCTTAATTGCATAGTTCTTTGTGTCTAAGAAAAAATCCCAAATCAGAAAAAATAACATTGAAAAAGCCAGGCTTAATGTCGTTAGTTTAATATCCAAGTGTGACAAGCCTATGGATAGTAAAGTGATGTTTTAACATACTAGGATATGTAAGGAAGCTCTTATCCCTGCTGTCTATACCTAAATGTTTCCGAATGTTCTGTTTTTTCTTTATGAATCTGGTTCATCAGCTGCTCTCAGCCAAGCACTGCCAGCTGAACATTGTATGTGCATGTGCGGGTGGGTACAACTTTGACCATTTAAAGATGGCTCTAAAGGTTTTCTTATACCATGAGGGTAAGGAATAGAAGAGAGATTTTTCTGTGCTGTGTAATGTTTCTGCCAGGAAACAATCTACTTCAAACATCCTTCGGGCCATCCCTCATGGTGTTGGCTGGCACTGAGAGAGGAGAAGTCACCTTGTAGCAGCAGGAGTTTCACTCAGTGCTTAGTTGGATACTTGATTGTGGAACCAATGAAGAAAGGAAATGTGGGACAAGGTTCTCAACCAGGTCACAGGAGGGAGAAGACAATCAGGTAAAGCTGAGTCCTTGGTGTGCTGGCTGGTTTGTCCTCGTGCACTGAAGAGGGAAGATATGGGATACCTCTTTGAAAAACTGATGTGAAGACTACTTTGAAAACCACTCTCTGTGGTTTTAGCCAGAGAGCTGCCACTTACGAGCCCTCCCTCCTGCACGCTCTCTGTGTAGAAATTAGATCACAGTAGGAATCTATTTGCAGTAGTTGAATTTTGATGAAGTTACTTATGTTCAGTTTCTCCCCTGTTCCATCACCTCCTTCTCAAAGATATTTTCTCTATTATTTAAGAGTAGGTGTTTTCATTGTTTAGGATTATTCACTAAAAACTTATGTTGATTTATATGACTTGAAAATGATAAAAATGAGTAAAGAATTTCTTAAAGTATTATATTTATGGCAGTGCTGACCAAAACTTCTGAGTTCAAGTCTTCTGCTCCAAGTTAAATTCATCTCTCATGTATATATTGCGACATAACATGAACAGGAGTCACGTGTGAAATTTTTTATTTCTTTCCTCTTTTTTATTTTTAAACAATTCTGTTGTTTTCAGCAGCATATAAATTCCTATAAATTTTGTAGTAATTTTATAATTTTAACTTTTCTTGGAGATTATTTGAAAAGTCTCCTGGATATACACAACTCATGCAGTAGGATATTGAGCTGCTGCTGTAAAAGTTAAAGAACTGAAGAAATCACGACAGCCAGGTAAATGCTCTTATACTGAAAAAGATTTAATTGCAATATGTTGATGTTTTTACCACATCTTTTATGATTAAGTTCTTAATTTGATGTGAATCAGGTAACTGAAGTAGAGCTACAGTGACCTAAGCCAGCTGTAAAGCTTTTGATGATTTCCAAAAATTATGCCCTGGCTTCCAACCACTCCTGGTTTTAATTTTATAAATCAAAGCCCAACCAGTGAGTTTTAGCTCTTCTGAGGGCTGACATCCTGAACCCTTCTCACTGAAAACATCTTGCACTGAGCAGAAAGGTGAAGTGTATTGACTAAATAGACAGGTCAGCTTACAACATAGTTATTGGAGAGTTAGGATTCTCTCTCCCTTCTATGAAGAAATAGGAATGTTCATGCATTTATGGAAACTCTTTTAATCCTTTTTGCAAAGTGAAACAGTTTCAACAGGCAAAATTTCCACCCCCTTAAGGATTAGTGTTCCTACAGGTGGAAAATGCCTTGAAATTTAAGCAAGGTATTGTAGATTATAGCAGAAAGAAGCAGGGATTTGTTGCTAAAGAAGTTGGTCATCTGTGATCAGAGATAGAGATTTCATTAGAGTGAAGCATTTATGTCTTTGAGTTGCTTTATCAAAGTTTTATGAATCTGTAGCAATAGTTGCTGTCAATATCAGGATTGTAGAGAAAAGGTTTAAAAACATAAATGAATTGTAAATTAAGGAGTAAGAAAAGAAGAATTTAAGTAAATGAGTACATTTGTATCTTTTAAAAAAACAGTTTATGCTCTTACAGATCCTCATGTTGGCATGTTCCATCGTGAAATGCAATTGTTGAGTGTTGAGCATCCTCACTGAGAAGAGTCCTTTCTCACTCTCTAGTTGGAGCATCTCCCCAGCATTTGGTGCTGTTTCTTTGTGCTGCTGTGGGGCTCGAAGGCTCTGCGAGACGCTGGCTGCACAAACCCACGGACAGATTGCTCTGCCTGCCGTGGCCACCCCGCCTCCAGGGGGCCACAGTGTTGCTGGTAACAACATTTGCTATGCCCATCAGGCAGACAGGATCCTCCTTTCTCTGTAACATCGCGAATTACCCTGGTTTTCAGTGTATTTGGCTACATATCTACAGGCTTTCCCCCAAGGGCAAGGTATCAATTAATTACTATTAGCTTGACTAGAGTAACAAAAACAAGTTATATTATTATTGGGTAGAATTTTTCAGATTTAGTATTTTTCCATTTGTTTGGATTTTTTGGTGTTTGTTTGGTTTGGTTTTGGTTTGGTTTTTATTTTCTTTATTTTCTCTTTTGTTTTTTTTTAGAGAGGGTGGTTTTTGGGGGAAGTTTGTTTTCAGTTAGAAGTGTAAACCTTTCAGTGTAGTGCCAGTGCCTTTCCAGATTGCTACAGCAGTTAGTCCTGATCCTTTATAGAGTTTTAGACATTGCAGAAAAAAATAAATCATTAGATTAAATAACAATCTACTTATTTAAGCACCGATTATCACTCTTAAGGTGGAGTTTTGTGTGAGAGTTCAGTCTGGGTGAAAAAAAATAGAACAATGCAAAGCACATCATCTCTACTGCAGCCAAATATTTGTAAACTGAAGTTGCTGAGAGCATAAGTGGTAACAGTCATCTTGCAAACAGATGGGACCTGTGTTTGTGAACTTTTGCCCTAGGAAGAAAGAGGGTAAAGGAAAGAGGAGAAAGTAGAAGAAATGCTTAGTAATTATTACTTGTTGCACAGTACTACCTTGCAATTATTGTTTCATTCAGGCAAGTGTGTATAAAATTTATCAAAATAGTCTCAGAGTAATTCAGATAAAACGGGTAGGTCTAATTTTGAAAATTGTTACTGGATATTTGTATAATTTTTGGGATGGTTTCTTTTTCTTAGTCACAGTACACAGTGTGACAGAGTGGTCACTAGACTATTAATGATGTCATAGATCAAATTGTGTTCTATAAACAGAAATTTACACCCTGTACTTTCAACTGAATGGAAAAATCATTTAAAAATTGCCATAAAGAGTCTGCACTTTCTATATGTTAAAATCTACTTTGAAGTATTAATAAAATAAATTCATAGGGTTTTTGAAAATGTCTTAGAGTGGTCTAAAATTTAGATGAGAAGGAAATGAATTTAAGAGTAATCACTTTTCTGTGCAATGATGTTAAGTGTTTATCTACTTTAAAGCATGAACTTGGTTACAGAATATTTTAACTTTTGATGGTTTAGAATTCCCTGTACACCTTGGCTGCCATTAATGCAGGATGCTGGTATTCATTGCTAGATTTTCTTATATCCTGTTTCACAACTGGCAATATCCCACAGTTTCATACACAGTGAAATCACTAACGCTTCCACGTGTGGTTAGGGAGGAAATACTTTGTACAGAGGTTCGTGCATGAAATCTATTGGTGGGTTTGTTCGTTCCCTTATGTTCTCTGAAATATGCTTTATTAGTTTGCAGCATCCTAACAGAGTCATCCTCTCTCTCAAACTCCACTGACACCATTCCCCCAACCATTAGCAACTGCCCACAGGCTTTCACCATACCCCCTGAGACACAGCTAGTACCAGTCAGCTGGGGATGACCTGGAATTAGCGCTAAAGGCAGAGATACTTCTACATCCAGAGGCTCCTGCTTCCAGTACAGAGCTGGTCAGGTCTAGGATACAGTCCTTGAAGAAGCTGGAAACAGCCTTTCCAGATCCTTTCAAAGTAATCACCAAAAGTAGGGGCTATTTTAAGATAAGGCTTAAGAAACTTGACTTTGGATGCTGCTGCCTCTTTCATAGTTCAGTTTCCAGTACCAGTCTCAGTGCCTGTGTTTGTTTCCATGCACAGTTTGACATCAGGTTCACTACACCAAACAGCATGAGTATTTTAGGTTTTAAAATAGTTTTATGCCTAAAATTTTTTATGCTAGTAAAAGCAGCTCCTTCATGGAGTATCAGTTTTTTAGCTCAGGAAAATACTTTTTTATTAGGGAATAATTTGTATAAAAACTGTTGAGTCATGATTGATTGAGGACTTCGGTGACCAATGACCCCTAGTTGTTTTCACTGCAGCCTGGTCACTGTGGCTGATACCATGGACAGGCCCCTCCAAAGTTTGTATTTTCATTAACAAAGCCCTACATTTACACTGTGAGGATTTCCAACATTGTAGATCACAATGAGAATGAAATATGTTGAGCACTAACATGCTCAAACACACACTTGCTGCTGTTGCAGCCCCTCTGTGGAACATTCTGCTCGTGTGGATACTGTCTTCAAGCCCTTCTTTACAAAGTCTTGTCACTTGTTCAACAGAGGTAAGTTTAAAGTAGTTTAATTTGTGTAACCAGGCTCAGACTTTGTGCCAAAGTAACTGAGGTAAGCCCAGAAAGGCCATTATGTCTTTTTTCAGCAGGAGAGGGCCAAGAGGGTGGGAGATTTGGTAAAGAACATTTGTAAGTCTTATTACTTCCACTCTAGAGTTCATAAACTCCAATAGCACAGAAGTTCTTAAATTAAGGGTGCTCCCAATAAAGGATTGATAACTTTTAAGCATTAGATTAATTATCAATCCTAATTGTGTAGCCAAGCATTCCAATAGGCAGAAACAGAACAATTTCTAATCAGCAGAACTTCTGAGGAACTTTTCAAGCTTCTTGCTCTAAATTAAATGAGAGTTTTTAAAGTGCAACCAAATGTTCTGAATTAAGGTCATAACATTGAAAAAGTAGTTACTAGAAAAGTGGAAAAAAGAAAGCTACTTTCTCTGGCTTGGTTTCTTATAGAAGACAAAGCATTGACTACAAAGGGTCATTGACATGATGGCAGAACATGAAAGAACTGCATTGAGGACTTCCAATAACACAGCAGGAATAGCTTTAATTAAACTTTCAGAAAAGCTTTTTGAGATATTTGGAATTTGCATGTTCTTTTGATTTAAGGCATGTTAAAAAGTTCTGCAAATATATTCAGTACTACTTAGCCTTATAGTCTATAGTTAGCATAACATAAACCTCTTTTTAATTTCCATGGGAATAATCTTATGCTTATTTCATTGTGAGTTTCAGATGAAAGTTGCTGTTTCTTGGAGTTTTCTTGTATGTACATGTGGTTTAAAACATATTTTATGACAATACAGTGTAAAACCTGCTCATGTGAGCACTTGATTTTTGGGAAAAAAAATAAAAACAAAGCTTGAGGTTGAAGATAGTGTTATCTTCGTCAGTGGTTTCTTGTAAATGGCTTTACCTTTTTGAATGTAGAAATCTGAATGCTACAAGAAATTCATAATGGTTTGATTGGGCTGGTACATATTGTTTAGAAGTAAATAACATAGGTTGTCTTAGTATAATACTGCACCAGTTGTGACCGGCCGTGGCTGGGTTATTGAAGCTGTCATTCATTTTAGCCAATTAGTTTGGCTGCTTATCAGGAAGTGATTTCAGTAAGGAAGCACAGTAATTCAATTATCAAGCACGCCTTTTCTAACTCTTCCAACAAAATGCATATAAACTTAAAGTAAGAAAAACATTTATTTGCAGCTTCTTGTCTTTGATAACTCATTATGTTACACGCAGCGTGATTCACCCCAGAAGGTTTATCTGTCATCGGGGGTGGGAGGAGGAGAATGAAAAATTCTGACACCACCTAAAATATATCGTTGCCTTGTAGGCAGCGATACCATTTCCAGAAGAAACAGCTCAGTTATCTGTTTGGAGGAAATTCCTCCAGCCCCTGGGCCTTGCGCTCTTTGTTCCTGATCGTCTTGAGACAAGCAATTAGAAAATCTCCAGCTTGGGAACCATATTGCCCCCAGGGCAGCTCCTGCTCATTGTGAAAAACTGAACTTGGATTGCTGAAATTGTAATGTGTCCTCTGAATGTTATTGTTAATACATTTTAAGAACTGAAATAATGATAAGAATTGGAGAGCGTTCAGAGCATTTCACAGTTACTGGTCAAAGTTCACACTCCCTTGCTGTCAGTGAAAAGGAAAAAATTAATATAAGTAAATTCAAAACATTGCATGACAGGCAACAGAAGTATCATTCCGAAGAGAAAATCTAGCTTTGGAGAAAACTTCAGATGTGTATGGGTAATTTTTTTTTTTTTTGCCTGTTTTTACTGTCTTTATTTCACACATATAAATTCACAAAAAATAACTACCCACACTTTGGGTTGGAAAAGACCAGTGTCAAATTCAGCTGTATTTTTATTTTGGTAGATAAGACATCCTCACTCCGCTTTGACTGTTGTGCATGGCTTCAACATGCAACCACCTGACCTAAACTCACCATATGTATTGTGGAAGTTGGAAAGAGCTTATTTTTTTTTTTTTTATATCAACTTATAGTAGAGGGACCCTCTAGTGGCTTTTGTGGCTAAGAATACATAACCTCTCCAATGTGCTTTTCATGCGTGCTCAGCAATGGGTCAGCAAGATCTGTTAAGTAGCCATGCTGCCGGTAACATGCAGAAAAAACCTAGAACTCCTGTGTCCACAGCTGGGCATTTATCATTCTGGGCAGAAATACAGAGAAACAAGAATGGGCACTTAGCTGTAGGAGAGAAAAAAAAAGGGCTGTTTTGTATGAACAGACTCAAAATAATTAAATACGCAAGAAAGGGAAGATTTTCACTTCTTTAAAAATATGATTTGAAAGATGCTATGTCAGATATCTTTCTAACAGTTGGTGTTTTTCTCTACTAATTTAGAAAACCAGGCAGAATACACACTTGTGGCCTTTTGGACTCTCTCTGGCAGCAGGCTATGATTTGCCAGCTTCTCAGCGCTTCAGATACATGCCATGTTCAGCACCATGAGAGTGTAGGGATTTATTTAGGAACCTAAAAGAGGAAACAGATCATCAGAGAGGCTCAGGGCAGCACTGGAAAGAAACAGGAATATGTAATCGATGATACTGAATGTAAGGATCTGGGGAAGAGGTGAGCGCGCAGATTTCTAAGTGGGTCACAGTGAGTGTCCTGCTGCCTCAGCTGCCGGCACATATCGATTCCCTTGGAAGGGTGCCCCCATGGAGATGGTTCTGCCTAACAGAGCTGCATGAATCAGCTGCTCTGCAAGGGATCAGAGCTGGGCCGAGCTCCTGGTGACTAGGCTGAGTGGTTATGTTACTGGGACAACAGGGGTAAACCTCAGCTGTGTGGAGACCTTTCCAAGAAGAATGCTGGCACAGTCCAGCTGTGAGCAAAAGTGGACTTGTGCGGCTTGTGCATCACAGACACGAACAAATCTTAGCGCTGTTGTGATCAGATGAAGAAAAATATTTGTAATGTAATTGGGTTGGGCTGGGAAAAAGAAAGTCTGGAGCCATGGACAGGCCTCACCGTTTGAAACTGTCTGAAAAGAAAAAAACCCTATTGCAAAAATTATCTTGGCAAATTCTTCTCATTTCCAAGAGTAGACAGATGAGTGTTTTAGATATGAAGCATGATTCACAAATTGAATATAAACTTGGAATATTTTAAGGATTTGAATGTACTGGCTGAAAGGACAAAGCCCAAAGCATCTCTTTGCTTTGAGTGACATCAGAAAACATGAAAAAAACCTACAGCTTTCTTATTTTGTCCTAAATATGAATGCTATATTCATGAATTTTTATAAAATCCAGGACTATTGTTCAAGGTAAGAAGATCCAAAGTAATAATAAATTTATTAAGGCAGTGTGCTGTTATCTTTTGAACGGTGCTTAAATTGAGAGGGCAGGTTTAGATTAGATATTAGAAAGAAATTCTTCACCATGAGGGTGGTGAGGCACAGGAACAGGTTGCCCAGAGAAACTGTGGCTGCCCCATCCCCATGGGCAGTGGCAGGATCTACGAGGCACAACTCTTCAGATTTGATTCAACACTGCTGTTCCAGGCTGCTCATAAGGCTTAAACAGTGTGTTTGAAGGGAGTTCAGAAAACAGCTCCAGGCAGAGCCTTTGGAAGCTGGCTCTGGGAGCTGAAGAAGGCAGCTGGTAGGAAGTAGGAGTTTGTGTTTAGAGCAGATCTGAGTGCTAGATAGAACCGTGTTGTTTATGAGATAGACCTACGCTGCAAGGCAGAGATTTAAAAACTGGGATCTGTACTAGCAGTTGGTGATGAGAATAGATTTAATCTACTGTGTTTGAAATTATGTTATATGTTGACAAAATGTTAGGGAAAAATAAACCCACGGTATATTGGTCTTAATGACAAAAGACCAGAGAGAAAAGAATATGACAAATTTTAGCATTTCAGAGTTTTGCTTTTCATATTCCATATTTTTGATGAGTAAAGTACTTTGATTTTGTGTTCTGTATTTTATCGTATCCTCTTAAAAATAATGAACATTTTCCCAGCAAAATAATTTTTTTAATGAATAACTTCAAGTTATTCTAAAAGTAAACAATTATTTCCTTCACTATTTCCTCAATTTTTGGAAACTACAATTCAGTAAATAATTTTAAAAAAAGAAGTAGTTGATTGATTTCTTAGTGGGGAGTTTAGTTACCGTATTTCTTCTGGAGTGGTGGAAATGGAGTGTAGTCTGTAATATTTGGTTTATTGCCATTCCATTTAGAACCTGCTCTTCCATGTACTAACAAACCACCTCTGATGGAGACCCCGCAGCAGAGGAACCAAGGGCAGTGATTCCATATCCTGTCCCGTATCAAGGGCATGATTTCCACCGAGGAGTGCAGGGCTGGCATGTTTCTGTCAGACTTCTTAGATATTTCTCTGATTTGGATGTAGCACGGCAAACGAGAAAGGATCATATTCCAGAAGCTTGCACAGGTAAGGTAGTCTGGCAAATCGCTTTTGATTTGCGCTCTTAGAGCTTTTTGCCGGTTGGAAGCTTTGTTGGTCAACATATTCAGCTGCTGTTACAGCAAATCGTGCTGGATGAGTGTGACCTGGATCGAGAAAGGAATGGGTTGGTTTCTTTGTCTCCAAGTAAGCTCCTCTGGGGTGAGGATTCTGATGTCTGATATACTGAAGTAGATTGAGTTCAGAAGAGTTACACAGGACCCAAGCCAAACTTACAGGAGAACTGGCTTGAGTTTCCAGCCTTCTTTAATGTTCTTGCAAACACTGGTTGCAATGTCCGTGCTTTTGTGCATTTGTAAAATACACATTCACCCACACACAGATTTTGAGTGACACAGTTCTTGAAGGCTTATAAATATAAGCTTTCTCTAGCATTTTTTTTCATTCTTTCAACAAACCCAGATAGCTTCACTTTTCTTTGCCTAGAAAAATGATATTTGTGACTCTGCTGAATGGTGGGCCATAACAGATATGGAGTCACGTGGCAACTGGAGAAAACCAGTAAATTTTAGCATAAAGTTATTAAACAAGGACCTAATACTAGAAGATGCTGATTTAGAGATTCAAAATATGCCCTGGACTGCTGGAGAGATTTGTTTTACTTCCCCATTTGCTACTGATGGGACAACTGTGCTTGGACATCTGCCAGAGTAGATATTCCAGAAAAAATATTTCATGGTTTAAAATATTTTCTTCCGACATCAATAAAGCAACTTAAGTAAAAAAACTCCACAATACTGTTTTTATTCTGGAGGAACAGTGTTCACAATGGGAGTTCTGGAATAGCTAGTCTGGAATAGCTGTTGTGGTAAACTGCCCGTCTATGAAGGGAGCACTTGCTGATGGGTACTGCAACAGATTTTAAAGAAAAACAAACCCAAACCACTAAAAATTGTATTAGCTGTTGAAAAGAACGTCTTGGCTCTTAGAACAGAGCCAAGATAGCTAAATAAACTAAATATTTAAACAGAAGAAGATCAGAATATGTTTGGCCCTGTTCAAATTCACAGGAGAGGTGAAGGTCTCAGGGAGCTTTTCTCTTGCAGATGTTGCTGTATGGCTTAGAGGAAAGAAGAGAATAACCCAGTGTCAGGCAGTGTCAGCTAAAAAAGGATCCCTGAACAAGTTTACTTCCAGGGTGGCTGGGTGGTGAGAGACCTTCACTGAACTGACAGGTAAAAATGGCTCTTGTCATGACTGTTTATGTCTGAGAGTTCAGGCTCTGCCCACGGCTCTCTGGAGATCTGGCAGGGCAGATGCACCTCTGCAAGGCTGGGTAGGTCTGGGGCTCACAGCTCCTCGGGAGTGCAGCCTTCAGAGGCACTCAGGCTCATCTGCAGATGAATTAACTTTGAGCCTCAAAGCAGAGTGCAATGATTTTAATGACACATAGTTGGAGAGGGTAAAATATTGTAATTTCCTATCACATGACCATGCTGAGTATTTACAGATGAGGAAGGCAGCTTGCAAAAATATAGTGACAAGTTCAAAGCAAATGAGGAGAAGCAAAATTTTTTTTGCTGAATTGTGCTTTCTGTCATCACTAAAATGGGAACATGCTGCTCTCACCATGTATTTGTTAAGTGAGGGGATTGCATGTTCTCAATTTTTAAACAGTTATTTACACTTCACATGAGGAAAAGTCTGTTGGGCCTTTCTCTGCATTCAAAAGAACATACTGGATCACATTTCATGTATCTTTAGTATGTCCCTTGAGCTGCATTGTTTGAAAAATGGAGTATGAAAATGATGATAGAGAAGTACCTGCCAGCATCTTCCTTTAAATTGAAACATCCCTCTTATGCAAGGAAGTGTAATCTTGGACCTGTAACTATCAAGCCAGTGCATTATCTGCACTGGTCAAAATCACACTGGGTCTAGAAAAGGAGATTCACTACAGTACCCAGATGATGATTGCAATGAGGCAGCACTGATAAAACCTCTCTAATCTTAGCAACAAGGGAACCCATTTTTGCCAGGTACCTCTCTGTTCTTTCCTATTGTGCCCTGAAGTCAGATGTACATATAGTGATTTCAGTACATCACATCTGTCAGTTCATTGTGGGCCTGAAAACATAACACAAAAGGCCAGGAAAAGGTAATAATTTCAGTGTCAGTTTTCTGAAGGCACCATTAACTTGATTTTTTCATTGTGTATTTTAACGTACTTCAGAGAATATTCTCTCCCTTTGTGGCAGCTCACATTTTCCAGTAGATGCCAATTATTTGTGACTTGAAGAGAATTGTGATTCTCTAAGTGTGCCTTGCTAAATACACAGCCTGTCCATCAGAATGCACACCTACCTTGCCCTTGATTAGAGGACATACCTCTATCATGAGTTTTAAAACCTGATGTGTTTCCTGCCTTGTAGCTGACAATGCACTTTCAGAGGCTGCTTCAAGTCAGTGCTGTAAAAGAAATGTATAGGACTTCAATAAAGGTAGCACAGAGCCCATACAGGAGAGTTAGAATAAACACAGAGTCAGCTGGTCAAAGGTAAAATGAGTTGAATCTGTGGTCTCACAGTGGTTGTTAGGAGGCTGGTGAATGGAACACGCCAAAAAGGTGTTCCGTGGGTAGACTGCATAGATGCTGCTGGTTTGTGAATATGATAACAATGCTAGTTTAAGGATTAGGTGGAAGCAAGCAGGGAAAACTTGATTCCTTAGTTTCATTTATTTAATGGTGCACACCCGCCTGTATTTAATCCAAACCCACAGTAGCGCTCTACAGTTTAGTTAGTTACAGTTACAGTTCAGAAGGAACCATTACTAGGCTAATCATTCTACATGTTGTTGCTTTCAGATGCAACCAAGGGAGACATTATTAAAAAACAAAGTATTTTCAACCTTTAAAAAGGTCATGCTCACTTCAAGACTGTTAGGATGGCCTGGACATCTTATCCAAAAGCCTATGGGAACTTTCCCATCTAGTCTAGACAAAGGAGATAGTATTTAATTCTGCAGTAAATACCTTTGACAGTAAATAGTGCTTTAACAGAAACAGGAATATTTTCTTTGTCTTGGCACTCGCTGTTGGGAACTGGGCTGGATGGCTAAGGAATTCATCATGTAGAATCACTGTCGATAAGGCCAGATGATATTATGCTATGCATAAAAGAGGGGAAATTAAGGAAGGGAAAGGCAAAAGAGATGTGTGAAGTTACTACCCCTTCCTTTCTGCTAAGCATGTGGGCTGTGCCCACTGATGCTAATGGCGGAAGCCCCAAGGCCCCCTGTTACTTTTTCCTATCATCAGCATTTCTGTGTCTGGAAAATCAGTGGGGAATGTCTGCAAATAGATGGATATGCAATTTTTCTTTATTCTGAAGTACAATGCTTTTGCAAGGACAGAAGTGAGACTGCTTTTGGAATTCTGAAATCAGAGGCAGTCTGTATCTGTACAAGCATCTTTTCTGTTCCCTTTCTCTTTGGCGTTTTTTTGGGGGGGGGGGCGAGGGGGGGGGGTT